>PPOH02000227.1:87932-110820 GCA_003708465.2 Kazachstania kunashirensis
AATATATATATATATATATATATATATGTGATATGTAGTTTGATTAAATACCCCTGTTGAAGTATACTTGTGCGATTGGTTTTCCTTGTTTGTCCTTTTTGTCGTGAAGCTCAGATTCTAACTTCTTTACGTCGATCTTTTGTCTTTGTGGGAAGACAGCCAATGCAAAAGGTAATACAGCAAATGATGTAATAGCAATTACACCGATATTTGTTAAAGTTTGAATGCCCATAGATTTACCCTTCAATAAACCTTTCTGCAGTTTGACTAAGACCAAAGGTGGTATCACCATGATTGGGGTTGCATTGATAATTCTACTTAGAGCAGTTTCACCGACAGCAACAAAAGCAGCCTTCTTTGAATTACCAACAGTTTCACCATTCTCATCAAATACCGCTATACCTTTTCTAATTTCATTGCCCCTCATCAGGAACACATTGACGATGCCTGCAGTAACGACAGCCGCAAATGGAACTAATCTACTTAAGATTAATCTTGTATTAGCAGAAATATTGGTTAATTTCGGTACTAAACCATTTAAACCCATTGCGACACCACATGATGCGACCACTGCAGCAGTATAGTTTGTTGCCAATTGTGTTGTGGTTATTTTATGTGATTTATTTGCATTGGCAGAATTTACTGCAACATTTAAAGATTGATTAGCCCATTGCCAGAAAATGGTACCTGCAGTACCTAAACCTGGTGTTAACATACCTGCGGTTACAATCAAATTGGATAGAACACAACATGACATACGAAATGGTAGAAGAACAGTATCTCCAGTGTCTGGATGAACAGTGGAGTCCAGTTGCTTCTTAGCTTGCCAAAACTCTGGTGTTGGTGCTTTTATCTCATAATTACGATATGCTTTGATAATTTGACGAGCGGTAGATAAGTCATTAGTTGTCGTCAAAAGCATGGATGGATCTGAGATTTGTGCACAATGACGAATTCTACCCCAGTATGTAGATAAATCAAAACGAGACTCAGGTAATGGCCTTGGGCCAGGAACAGATGACGCCATTATTTCTCGCTGAATTGTTATGGATCAAGATATATACAGTGGATTCTCTCGAGCTAACCTACAGAATATATGGCACACAATGCTAATATACAAGACTAATGATATATAAATGATTGACTAACTCTCTAAATTGAATAACTCAGATCGATCGTTCAATGAATATTCGCGTCTACTCGGTGATTCTTTTTGGCACCACGTCTAACAACTTCCGGTAACAGTGTCCACACTGTGTCAACCGTTCAAAGGGGGACCTGCAAGGTTAGCAATGTATCATATGTAATTGCTGATTATATCAGTATTTATACTTTGCAAACTATACAGATGTTAAGCCTGTTCAAATGTACACGTTTGTGTTTCTACATATCGAGCTTGTGCATGGTTTGGACAGTATTTTCTGTGGGAAAAAGTGAGCGACGATGACTTTTACTAGGTGAAAAATTTTTTTGGAACTTCGCACGACTGAAAAATTTCATTTCATCTCATCTCATCACTTGAAATTGTAGTTAATTTTAAACAAATACAAGTTGGTTAAAGTTGCAATAGTGTGTAGATACCCAGAGTTACAGAGCTATCGTGTTGGAGAAAATGGCTGAAGATAAATCCCAGGTTAAAATCAGATTCTTCACTCGTGAGAAGGATGAATCTTTACAAGTACAGGACACACCTATGTATGTCCCGATTCAGTTAAAGAGATATGGTCTTTCTGAAATTGTCAATCATTTATTAACTTCCAAAGATTCCGATGAAGATGTTACTACTACTCCATTCGACTTCTTGATTGACGGTCAATTATTACGTACTTCGTTAGATGATTACTTAGTTAGGAATGGTTTATCCTCAGAAGTTTCATTAGATATTGAATATACTAGAGCTGTTCTACCGCCATCTTACCTTTCCAGTTTTAATAATGAAGATTGGATCAGTTCTATTGATGTCACCACAGGCGATTTAATTCCACAAAAATCAATCATTACAGGTTCATATGATGGTATTGTGCGAACTTGGAATTTAAGTGGTAAAGTGGAAAAATTATTTAATGGTCATTCTGGTCCAATTAGAGCTGTTAAATTTATCTCAAACACAAGATTGGTATCAGGTGGTAATGATCGTAGTTTACGTATATGGAAAACAAAAAATTCAACCGCTAATATCGAAAATGATGATGAAGATAATGTCGAAGAAGGTAAAACTTTAGCAATTTTGGAAGGTCATAAAGCCCCTGTAGTATCAATTGCTGTTTCCCAGAAAACAGCAAGAATCTTATCCGCATCGTATGATAACGCTATTGGTCTTTGGTCTACAGATTACAAAGAAATGACTGCTGTTGACCCAATGGAAGAATTAAATAAAGTCACTAATAATAAAGTTTCTACTGCTGCTAAAAAGAGAAGAAAGTTAACACTAAAGGATGGTTCGATCAGAAGAAGAGCTCCATTATCTCTATTAGAATCGCATACAGCTCCAGTAGAACAAATTATTTTCGATCAAAATGATAACACAGTTGGTTATTCAGTATCTCAAGATCACACCATTAAAACTTGGGATTTAGTTACTTCCAGATGTGTTGATACTAAAACAACTTCTTATTCGCTATTAAGTATTGCACAATTATCCTCATTGAACGTATTAGCATGTGGTTCTAGTGCGAGACACATTACATTACATGATCCTCGTACTGATTCCGGTTCTTCCAAGATTTCTCAACAACAATTAATTGGTCACAAAAATTTTGTCGTTTCATTAGATACCTGTCCAGAAAATGAATACATGTTGTGTTCGGGTTCTCATGACGGTACAGTTAAAGTTTGGGATATCAGATCAAATTCACCAATGTACACTATAACAAGAGAAAATGGTGAAACAAAGGATAAGATCTTCGATGTTAAATGGGCTGAGAAGATAGGTATCATCAGTGGTGGTGAAGATAAGAAGATTCAAATTAACAAAGGTGATAATATTTTTAAGAATTAATTATAAATAATTTTATGTATATTTATTTTATATACTTGGTCATTTAAGAATAAAAAATTATATATTTGTATTTTACAGGCAATATTTTATTTAAAAAGTTATGCTCACTTTCATCTATTAATAGTGAGTTTCAAGAACCAAACTACAAAGTGGAAAAAGATTTGTTATCTATAATTTTTTTTTATTTTATATCTATATTCTATGAATGAATTACCTATAATATATGTGTACGCAATAATGAACATGAATCTTATGAAATTAAAGATGCAAGCCATGAAAGAAGAATATTACCATTTTAAACCAACATGGATGATTAAGCTGTCTGAATTGCAGTACTTGCATTATCATCTTCAACATCATTAATGTTAGCATAAACGTGTTCTGGGCTAATTAAGTTAGATTCTGGATGGGATTGACCTGTTTCGTCGTTCAAAACATTACCTTTTTTCAAAAACGAATGTTTACTCTTATTCGTATGTGTTCTGGTTAAACGAACAGGTTCTTGATGTGCATCGAAATAACCACTATGAGAATCAGTTCTCGATAATCCTGTCTCCATTGTACGTAAAGTTGTGATTCTAGTTAAATCCAATTCCTCATTTACATCCTCTGTCTTACCTGTGGCTATATTGTCTTCACGTGACATAGCGGCATAACCAAAAACAGATCTATGTCTTAAGTTTTTACCCCATCTTTCAAAAATCCATGGAATTGGCAGCATTAAAACACAAATTAAAGCAAATAAAGTACTTGCCCATTTAATTTTCATCTTTTCATACATTTGGATTGTAAATAATGGAAACACAGATGAGGTGACATATCTCAGCATATTATTAGCTGCCATACATGAAGCGACACATAGAGGTGGATAAGATGCAGAGAAATACATGATGCAACTAAAGAAAATTAAAATTAAGCCAAACCCGAATGGAACACCGGCTGCAACTGGTGCCATCCAATGAACATCTTCTCTTGCGGTCCAAGCTTGCCAAAACAATGCGATTGGTAATGCAATTGAACCTATTTTACATGATAATAAGAAATCTTCGGGAACAACTGGTTTTAAATTTCCAGTTTTAGGATCGCGATGACCTCTATATGGTTTCACACGTAAAGAAGTTGGATTTTCTAAATTTGGTGTGCCTTCTGGAGCCTCTGGGAACAAGTATCTACGATCAATCCATAAGTAAAAGAGACAACCGATCCATAAACCTATACCAATACCTAAGAAAGGTAAACCAGATATACCCAAATCCATTTTATAAACAGAACGATAAATAACTGGATATGCTTCGAAGAAAGCAAATAGAACTGCAAAGATAAATGCAATATAGATAGAAAAGACTAAAACAATTGGTTCAACTACCAGCATTTTTAATGGACGTAGAACAGTAATTGTCATTGTAACTTTTAAGAATTCTTTTTGATCTTCTTTGGAAAATTCTTTTAATTTCAATTTTCTCTTTTCAGCTCTTTTTCTTAATATAACACCTTTATGTGTTTCTGGCATTATTAAAATAAATGGGAAAATAAGACCTGCAGCAAATAATTGAATCCATTGACTCCAACGCCAACCTTGAGATTCTACTGCAAAACCAGCTATAATAGGGGACATAACTGGGCCCATAAATGGAGCTACACAGAAAAAAGTCATTGCTATTGAGACTTCATCCACGTCAAATATATCCAGAATTGTACCAGATGCAATAGATAAAGCTGGTGATGCAAAGACACCTGAAAAGAATCTACATGGTAGGATGATTCTCATATGACCGTTACTTAAACCTACCCCCATTGTGAAAAGACATGATAAAGGTAATGAAAGTAAATAAATTGGTTTTCTACCAAATACTTCACTTAACGGAGCACCAATAACTGTTGATAAACCTAATAAGTATAATGTTAAACCGGATAAACCTATTGTTTGATTAACATGATATCTAAGATTCAGTTCTGGAACAGAAGAAACATATAAAGAGGAACCCATGGTAACCACTAAACATAAACATGCAGCTGTCATTGTAGTTAACCATTTTCTCCAAATTGGCCAATTATGTGGGTTATCCATATCTGCAGGACCGTCCCATTCCAAGTCCTTTGGATCTATTTCTTCTTCAGGATTAAATTTTTCATCCAAAGTAAATTCTTTCAACGAACCATTATCTAAGCTTGATGTCGGAGTTCCAGATATGCTATTATTCTCATTAATATTCGATTCAATTTTACTTACTATATTATCGCTGCATGTGCTGCTGCTTCCATCCGTACCAGTACTTAGTTGTTCAAGCAGAGACGTTTTACGCTCCACAGAAACAGTACCGATCTCAGCATCTGTTGACATCTTATAAGCCGGTACGAATATACTTAGTTTGGAAAGGGCTTAAAAAGATAAATTACAGAATAGAACGACAGCGCAAATCAAAATCAAAACACACACACACACACACACATGTATATATATGTATATATATATATATATATATCACTGGTTGTTTCCATTGTGAATGTTCGCACAAGACACATATTCAAAACAAATTAACAGATCAATCAACAATGATACTAATATGCCTCAGAGTACTCAAAAGAGTCCTAGCAATGACTGTCATCGGATGTATTCAATAAACCCGTCGATAATTTAGCCTCCGACATATTGATGCATCTAATTTTTCAGCTGTCAGAAAAGTCCACACACGTAATACGCTTACGAGATGGTAGTCCCTGCATTTTTGTAGGCGGGCCGGGTTTCGGGTATTAGGGTATGTTTGAGAGCCAGGTTAGGTGTGTGGGTTTGTGGGTGTTACACCGGCGAACTGAAAAATTTCATTTTTAACCATTTTTGAAGAATTCTTCGATTTTGGGCTCATCTCATCACATGTTGTACTTGGGTGAATGTGATAGTGAAAACCATATTGATTAGTATACTGTCGAGTTCAATTGAGTGCTGGGTTTATGTTCCGGAGATTGGTCCAGAAAATCATGTATGCAGGAACCAAAGCGAAGGCAAACGCAAAAGCAAAAGCAAAAGTTGTTGTTATAGCGGGTACAACTGGGGTAGGTAAATCACAATTATCAATTGAAATTGCAAAACGTTACAACGGTGAAATAATTAATAGTGATTCTATGCAAGTGTATAAAGGTCTGCCGATTATTACAAATAAGCATCCGATTGAGGAAAGGGAAGGTATTCCACATCATGTGATAAATTTTGTTCCATGGAATGAAGAATATTATTTACATAGATTCGAAAAAGATGCTCTGCATGCAATTGATGATATAATATCAAGAGGTAAATTACCAATTATTGTGGGTGGAACCCATTATTATTTACAATTCTTGTTTAATAAATATGTTCCTGAAGCTAATATGGAAGGATTCAAAGAGAATGATAACGATTTAACTATTGAACAAACACAAATACTAAATTCATACGATAAAGATTTAATTTATAATACTCTAGTAGAGGTGGATCCAGAAATCGCCTCAAGATATCATCCAAATGATACACGACGTGTGCATAGAATGTTGGAAATTTTTTACAAGACAGGTATTAAACCAAGTGAAACATTTGTGAATCAAAACAAAGAATTAAGATATGATACTTTATTTTTCTGGATATATAGCAATGTTAAACCATTAGAACAGAGGTTAGATGACAGAGTGGATCAGATGTTGGAAACTGGTGGTATGGAAGAAATTCAAGATTTATTCAAATATTATAATGAAAAAAACTTCACTCTTGATCAATGTAAAAATGGTATATGGCAAGTCATCGGTTTTAAAGAATTTTTACCATGGTTGCTTAATAAATCAGAAACTTCTTTAGATGAATGTGTGGATAGAATGAAATTAAGAACAAGGCAATATGCCAAGAGACAAGTGAAATGGATTCAAAAAATGTTGATACCAGATATTAACGGTGACATCTATTTGTTAAACGCATCAGATATTTCAAAATGGCACAACCTTGTGGGTGACAGAGCTACTGGCATAGCGGAAAATTTTATAAAAAATCAAACTATTACACAAGAAAGAACCCCAACAGAATTAGCATATTTATTAACAAAAGAACAAACAGTTGGTAAAAAACTGGAAAACGATAATGATTTTAAACATCATACTTGTAACATTTGTAAAAATCCAGATGGAGAAAAATTAATTGCCATTGGTGCTAAAAATTGGACAATACATTTGAAAAGTAGAAGGCATAAAAGTAATTTAACAAGAGGAACTAAAAAAGCTGCATATGAAAAATGGAAAAAGGACAACGAAGAAAAAGGAACAAATACCCGATAAATTGTATTTATTTACTTTATCAAATATATAATTATATATCGTAGTCATTATTTTACATCATTTTATTTTAATAATTTTGAAAGTAATTCTTTCTTTTGTTCTTTTCTCTCATCACTAAATTTTTGAACATCTTTAAGCAATGCATTAGTAGAATTGACCAAATCAGTATAGAATTTTTCACCAGCCGATATACTTTCCTTAACCTCATTTAGTAATTTTAGGGAATATTTAAAGTCTTCAACGTATAAATCACGAGGGCTTAATCGTTTCATGGAGGAGGTAATATTTTGTATGGAGTTATTATTATCATCAATTTTTTTATGCAATGTCTCCGATAGTTTATCGTTTCTTACAATCTCATCCTGCACTTTTCCTAAATCATCATTAAATATACTTAAATGTTCTTGAAAAATAGTTTCAAACTTTCTTTGATCTATATTTTCATTGTTTTTTCGATACTCTGCAATAATTTTAATCAATATTTTGTTTGTCATAGATTTGCTTTCAACTTTAATTAAAAAAGTGTTTCTATTTTTGATAATATTTATGATTTCATTAATCTCAGGATCACTATTTTCTGGTAATGTTTGATTTTCAGATGAGATCAACTGCTTATCTATAGTATTAAAAATATCACGTGTTTCATTATCTATTTGATGACCATGTTTTAGATAGCCCTTAATAGTTTCGATTCTGGATATATAAACGCCGTTTAGCTCATTTGAAGCTTTTAATGTCCAGTTTAAATTACCATGATCCGTCCTCAATTTATCATCTATTTCAGATTCATCATCTAAGATATTTTGAATAGTTTCTACTTGACATGAAATATTTGAGTGATTAGTTTGCATTGTTTTTAACATTATCTCAATATTTTCGATCTCTTCAGCGGGTACAGCTTTTATTCCATTTTTAGTCATAAGTAAATCGTTAATCATCGATAAATTTTTATCCAATATCTTATTCAATTGGGTGATTGGATCTATGATTCTTTCTTTTATATATGTATCCTGTCTTTCGTTATATGCATTGCATGCATTAATTAATTCTAATGGAAGTAAATTTTTAAATATTTTATAATCTTGAAATTGTTCTGTATTTTTTTCAATTATAGAATTAAATTCTAATAATTTAATCATATTAAGAGGTTCACTTAGTTCTGGTACATCATCTGGTACAACTTGTAAATAAATAAAATCGTTATCGCGAGTAGTCTCTTTCAATAATTCATTTACCTTTTTAGAGAATGAAAGTTTAGTATCTAAACTGCATTGTGATAATAATATGTTACATTCAGCCAAACATTTTATCATGTGGCCATATTTTTTTTCTTTCTGTAGAATTAGCGACATTCTATAATATGTTACAGCTTTAAAGTATACAACTTTATCCTTTATGAAATTAACCCAGTCAGTTCTTATCAATTCACTCTTGGCTGCTAAAGTATATGCCAAATCATAATATGTCATTACTTGTGAGGCTAATTTTGTAATCATTGAATCCTTAAACACACGTTTCTCTGGACTTTGTAACACTGCAGCTTTTAACCAGAAACATTCCATACCTTGTGCTAACATCAAATTACATAATGAGGATGCTGTAGTAGAATCTACAGAAGCAATTTCCTGATCCTCATTTGATATCTTTTTGAAGATGGTAGCACTCAATTGATAGTACCGGTATTGCGTGTTCAAATTTTCATATGATAATGGCAAACTCGTGGCTAATAATGAATACGTAGCTGCAATATTGAATAATACATTTGCATATTCCCATCTTAATGACTCTTTTTTGGTACTTTGTGATTTCATGGATATAGTTTGACACCATGTAAATGAAATTTGATCATCAGCAAATGTTTTCATCAATTGCTTCAATATATGCAAATAATTATACAAACGTTCCAAGGATTCCTCTGTAAACTCATGTGTATGTATCATATCATCCCTTAATTGTGATATTTGGTCAATATCTTGCTTGAATGTTTCAGCAGTTTGGTAAAAAGTTGCATCTATCAATTTAGCCAATGCATCTCCCAAATCAAACTGCAACGCTACCTTCGGAGGTATACTTAATATATTCATGGAGACAATAATATCTGGATTACCTGCAACTTATCCATGACGATTCAAAAGCTGTCTGTCTTCAACTAACGTACAATGTTTCCCTTGTATCTAAAACTTCCCATTTCTAAACTATGAATTTAATTATGGTCATGTGATGTGGCGTGCAAGTTGTCCGGGCAACCCTTCAAGAAAAATTGAAAATTTTTTTGGCCATTTGCGTCGCTTTATTGAACAGCGATCGCATGATGGAGTGACTGAGTGACTGGTGGAATGAACATAAAGAAGAGGTGGTAGTTGGTTAGGTGATTCGAAGGGACCGTTAGTTGTTATCATTTAGAGAGTACTTCGGAGATCCTTACGCTTATCGAAAACGCCAAGATGCAAACGTACACTATTGAAGAATTATTCCAATTGAAACCAAGTGAAACTTTAGGTGTCGATTTTGATGCTGTCGAATTCAAGTCGATCATTGAAAAAGTTAAGCAAGTGCAAGCTTTGAAGGAAGAAGAACTCATTACTGGTCACCACGGCCATTTCAACCGTAGAAGATCTTCCCTTATCCATAACGGTAGACCAAAGGTTAAGCAACATAAACCAAAAGTTAAGACTGATGAAGATGGTTGGTCCACTTTTGAAACCAAGGCTAATGAATCAGCTGTCGGTGACGACGATAACTCTGATAATGGTGCTACTTTTTCCAGTACATCAGGTGTTTCGAGAGAAACAGTTAAAGTCAAGCCAAATAACAGACACATTTCATCAAGTAGACCAGCTGATAACAGTGATATCGTAACTGATAAACAAATACATGGTTTCAATACATTTGCAGCTCTAGTTAGTGATGACGAAGATGATGAAAATTAATGAGGTTTTAACTTCAAACTAAGTCAATAAATTTGCAAATTGATCAGTAAGATAAAACAAGAAAAAAACACAATTAGTCATAATTATTGTTATTCACAATATTACAATTACAAACAATTATTCAAATCAAATCAAATCTATATATGTATACATAATTTATTGTTAATTCGATCAATATAATTTTATTATACTTTTCTTTTGATATATATATATTTTTTTTTCTGATAAATTCCACTGTTTTTATTTGACAGGCTGTCTATTATTCTGTATTACGCGTATTGAAAAAAAAAACTCAGAGAAGTTGATAAATCATCATTTTAATTACTATATGGACAGCTTTGCTAATTGAAGAACAGATCAAAAAAGGCTAGAAATTAGGTTGAAAATGAGACTATCATTCCTAACATTAACATTTCTGCTGACATATATACCATTTTTGGTACTTGCGCAAGATTATTATAAGATTCTTGGTGTCGGTAGATCTGCATCGGATAAAGAAATTAAGTCAGCATACAGACAACTTTCCAAAAAATACCATCCAGATAAAAATCCAAATGACGAAGAAGCACATAATAGTTTTATTGAGATTGGTGAAGCTTATGAGGTACTAAGTGATCCTGAAAGAAGAAAAATTTTCGACCAATTTGGTGCAGAAGGTGTCAAAAATGGTGCTGGTGGTCCAGGTGGTCCAGGTGGTCAACCGTTCCATGATCCATTTGATATCTTCGAACAAATGTTTCAAGGTCAAGGTGGTGCTGGCGGTAATCCCTTTGGCCAACAACGTGGCCAGCAACGTGGCCAAAATATGATTGCTCGTGAAAAAATATCATTGAAGGATTATTATAAAGGATCTGAATTAGATTTCACATTTGCCATGAATGATTTTTGTCATCATTGTCACGGCAGTGGTTCACAAGATGGTAAAGTTACAAAATGTTCTCAATGTAAAGGTCGTGGTTTTACCGTTCAAGTTATTCAAATGGGTTTTATGTCACAACAAATTCAACAAGTTTGTACAAAATGTAACGGTAAGGGTGAGATTGTTAAGAATGCTTGTAAGACATGTCATGGTAAAAAAGTTATGAAAAAAAACAAGCCATTCCATGTTACTGTTCCAGCAGGTGCGCCAAGAAAATATGTTAAAGTAATGAATGGTCAAGCAGAAAAGAGTCCTGATATTGAAGCAGGTGATTTGATATTTGAGTTTAGTGAAACTAATATTAATAATATGGGTTACAGAAGACGTGGTGATGATTTATATAGAACTGAAGTTATTAGTATTAAAGAAGCATTAGAAGGTAATTGGGAAAGAAAAATTGATTTCCTTGATAATAAAAAGAAGGTTGTTCTTAAGAGATCTGCGAATGAAATAATTCATAATGGTGAAACTGAACGTATTAAAGGTTTTGGTATGCCACGTATGGCTAAAAAAGGTCAATTTGGTGATTTACTTATTGAATATATTATCTTAATGCCTCAAACAATACACAATACACAATTAAAGGATGAATTATAGAGGTAGCAAGATTATAAATGCATAATTTGTTTTCTAAACGTATTTCCTGGACAGTCAAAGAAGATTTCTCAACTAACACCTATATAAGTATATAGATATTTGCATATGAAAAAGGAAAAAGTAAAGAAAAGTACAATGTATAAGAAATTTCTGTAAAAAAAAAATCAATTACAGAAAGGATAAAAAATGTAAAACGAAAAATGACCAACTGTATCAGATTTTTAAAAGGCGAGCAGAAAGAGAAAGGCTTCCCACTCTGTATCAACAGCTGGAGATACATCATTTTTTAAAGTTACTCTATCATGTATCGTGAAAATAGAGCCAGCGACATGATTTTATCAGGCCTCCAAAACTAATTATATTGAAATAAGAAGTGACGCCAATAAAAATACATGAAACAATCGCTGACCCATACTTTTTTTTTTCTTTCTATCTATTAACAATAGTAAACATATGAAAGGATATAATCAATGATCCATATCTTATATAAGAAAAAAATAAGTGAAAAAAAAACATACTGTTTTAACGTACAACACGACACATAACAATTGTTAGTTAGGGTTTTGAACAAGTAGAAAATTTTTCCAAAAAGATTTGTATATAAACAGTGCGCGATGACCAAATCACAACCACATTACTTGACTACATTTTACGGTTTTCTGTGTTTTGTTGTCGTGTTTTAGGAGGCCAAAACTGAACCTTCTGGATTACCACGCTTAGACATGTTTTCCTCTGTATGTCATATCAAGCACAAATGGCCGGAAGTAGAAAAATTGTTGCTCCTAGCTATATAATCCAGGTGCCGGTCGTCACAGTTGCTAAAGGTCTTTCCGGACTCTTAGTTACACTCGATGAATTGCGGTATCTGGTTCGCTCTGGGAGTATATCTTCACTTCACAACTTGGACACTTTTAAAAACTATTTATTTGTAAATCTACATATATGTATACACGCACAAACGATCAACTATCATCATCGATCCACATAGTCTTGTAGTGCAGTTTCACATGTCATTGTATACCATCACTTACCTGTTCGAAATTTACGAAACTTCAATAGAAGTCACACACACACAAAAAAGAAAAGTGACTCTTGGGTGAAAAAAAAAAAAACATGTATAGTGCGGTGTACGGGCGATGCGTGTCCCGATGAAAAAATTTTCTGATGGGTTCTGGTTTATATTTAAAGCAGGAGGAAGGAAGTTATGATGAGTTGATGAGTTTTGTGTGCGTTGTTCTTGGACTGGTTCGTACTACACTGGAGGTTTTCGTTTCTATCTTGCCCTTATTACTTTCCTCTTTATATACAGATACAATACAAAGCAAGTCGGCCTATACTAGCTTGGTATTTGATTAAATAAACTTATATTTACTTTACCTATCGTTAAAACGTTTAAATTCAAGATCAATCACTGAAAAAAAAAATGTCTGCTGTTGAACAAGTATCTGGTATCTTTGATACCATCTTAGTCTTAGATTTCGGTTCTCAATATTCTCATTTGATTACTAGAAGATTAAGAGAATTTAATATCTACGCTGAAATGTTACCATGTACTCAAAAGATTTCTGAGTTATCATGGAAACCAAAGGGTGTCATTTTATCCGGTGGTCCATACTCAGTTTATGCTGATGATGCTCCTCATGTCGATCCAGCTGTGTTCGATTTAAATGTTCCAATTTTAGGTATCTGTTATGGTATGCAAGAATTAGCATGGTTAAATGGTAAGAAAGTCGCTCGTGGTGAAAAGAGAGAATACGGACCATCCACTTTAAAAGTCGAAGATTCTGCTAATCCTTTATTTAAGGGTGTTGACCACTCCACTGTATGGATGTCTCACGGTGATAAATTAAATGGTTTACCAGATAATTTCATCACTATCGCTACTTCTGATAACTCCCCATACTGTGGTATTGCACATGAATCTAAACCAATTTATGGTATTCAATTCCATCCAGAAGTTACACACTCTACTCATGGTAAACAATTATTAAAGAATTTTGCCGTTGATATTTGTCACACTAAACAAAACTGGACTATGAAAAATTTCATCGAAACTGAAATTAAGAGAATTAGAGAATTAGTTGGTCCAACCGCTGAAGTTATCGGTGCCGTTTCTGGTGGTGTCGATTCCACTGTTGCTTCTAAATTAATGACTGAAGCTATAGGTGAAAGATTCCATGCTATATTAGTCGATAATGGTGTCTTAAGATTAAACGAGGCCGCTAATGTTAAGAAGATCTTAACTGAAGGTTTAGGTATTGATTTAACCGTTGTTGATGCTAGTGAAGAATTTTTAGGTAAACTAAAGGGTGTTACTGATCCAGAAAAGAAGAGAAAGATTATTGGTAACACTTTCATTCACGTTTTTGAAAGAGAAGCTGAAAAAATCAAGCCAAAGGATGGTCAAGAAATTCAATTCTTATTACAAGGTACTTTATACCCAGATGTTATTGAATCTATCTCTTTCAAGGGTCCATCTCAAACTATCAAAACTCATCACAATGTTGGTGGTTTATTAGATAACATGAAATTAAAATTAATTGAACCATTAAGGGAATTATTCAAGGATGAAGTTAGACAATTAGGTGAATTATTAGGTATTTCTCATGAATTAGTCTGGAGACATCCATTCCCAGGTCCAGGTTTAGCTATCCGTGTCTTAGGTGAAGTTACCAAAGAACAAGTCGAAATTGCTAGAAAAGCCGATTTTATCTACATTGAAGAAATCAGAGCCGCCGGTTTATACAATCAAATTTCTCAAGCATTTGCATGTTTATTACCAGTTAAATCTGTTGGTGTTATGGGTGATCAAAGAACTTACGAACAAGTTATTGCTTTAAGAGCCATCGAAACTACTGATTTCATGACTGCTGATTGGTTCCCATTCGAACACAATTTCCTAAAGAAGGTTGCTTCCAGAATCGTCAACGAAGTTGATGGTGTCGCTAGAGTCACTTACGATATCACTTCTAAACCACCAGCTACCGTTGAATGGGAATAAGCGAATTAATACTAAAAAACCCATTACCATATCCATATAAATAAATAAGTAATATATTATTTAATCTCGTTTACATAAAAACATTGTACATTTAGTTAATATTAATGACATCTAATCGAAGGTGAAAGAGACATGTTTCTATGTATCACATGACATTTAATTCTCTAATTTTAGGTGTAGTCACGTGCCCTCGGTATCCGTATATAATGATAATTCGTATATCAAATCATCATCAAAGCCCGTACATTATCTTGTTTTTTTTGTCAGGTCCGAAAAAAAAAACGCAAGGGTATATATATAAAAATGAATTGCAATGGGAAGCTAGATAAAAGTCAACTGCTTTTATGTAAATTTGTATTCAGTGCAAGACACCAGATCAATAAAACATATAGTTATTTAAGTCGTGCTTTTGTGCTAGGCACATTTCATGTGTTATTTATGTCCAATAATATTATATTTTTAAAAAATAGAACGGCTCCATTAGATAAATATGAACTTCAATCATATAATAGACAATATGATGAAGTTCAATTTCTACCTTTGATAGCACATACACATCATCCTATCGAAATACGAAACTTATTAAGAGACCATAACTATTTATCTCGTTTGAAGTATATTATAGTTACCTCTCAAAGAACTGTAGAGTGTTTGTATGAAAGTATTATTCCAAATTTAACAGAAACTGAAAAAGAAAAACTATTAGATATTAATGTTTATACTGTAGGTCCCGCTACCGGCGAGTTCTTACGTAGAGTAGGCTTTCGTAATGTTAAAGGTGATTGTATGGGTAATGGTGATAGATTATCAGATTTTATCATTGAGGACATTGGAAAAAACTATGATGGTGAAATTTTATCCTTAGTTGGTGCTATTAGAAGAGATATCATTAAAATAAAATTGAGTCAAGCAGGTTTCACTGTCAGAGAAGTTGTAACTTACGAGACTTGTGTATTAAAAGATAATCTAGATAGATTCCAAAATACATTAATTGATATAGCTGATAAAAAACAATGTGATGCTGCATCATGCTGTTGGGTTGTGGTATTCAGTCCACAAGGTGCTAACGAAATTATTGAATATTTGAAAAATAACCCAGGTATTAAGGATAAATTGAAATTAAGGATTTCATGCATTGGACCAACTACCAATCACTTTTTGATTGATAATGGTATCCAACCAGAAGTTGTTAGTCCAGAACCTTCACCAGCATCTTTGTTATCCGCTATTACTGGTTTTAATAATGCTACTGCTGTTCAAATTTAAACTCTTGTTATTTATATATACTATTACAAATAGACTCCAGTACTTCCATTCAAACAAATGGATATCTGATGTCTTTATTTATTATGTTTATTTGTTTATTTATCATATTTATTTATTTATCATATTTATTATTATATTTAGTTATTTTTTTCTATTTAAATTAGATTGGTCTATTTGTGTACAATTGGTAATTTAAATTTGTGTCTTTACTAACTCTATTATGTTAGCTTTAAATTATACATCTTGTATTTTGCTTAAGTACGACTCTCTTTCTTGCGTACACCAGCCACGCCGCCTTCAAAACGAGATAATACGGCACTAATTCTCTCTGTACCAACTAATTCGTTAATCTTAATGAAATCAAATTCTGGCCTTGTATGTAATTGCTTTTCTGGTGTGAATCTCATTCTAGGTGGCAATACCCAATCTGATCTTCTCTTTGGATCTTTGATCTTTGGAACAAGACTTTCATAAAGGTCCTTAATAACAATCACATCACCTTGGTTTTCACTATCAGATGGATGGATACCATCTTCCTCACTCATATCTGCACCGAATTCTTGCCCTGTATCATATCCCCTTGATTGTATTCTAAGTTTAGTACCTTCTGCTTGTCCGGTCAACCTTTTCTGCTCTCTCCTCTCTTTCTCTTGACGTTCCTTCTCAGATAGCCTGGATGATCTCCTTACGTGAACTGGTTCGATATCTTGTGTATCAGGTGAATCAATTATACTTTTAGTGGATATTTCTGAGGAGACTTTGTTAATCTTTTCGTTATCTTTCCTGTCAGTGACTTTCATTGTATTATTATTTTCATCAGCCGTGGGAGTGTCAGATGAAATAATATATGATGCTGTCACTGATACAGATGAGTCCTCAGACAATGCCCTTGATGGTGGTAATGCGATATTTTCATCTTGTTGATGATTACTCTTTTTGATTTTTTTGTAATAAATTGAATCTTCTTTTCTTCTCAGATTTTCAATATTCACCCTACCACTTTCTGATATCCCTCTTTTAAATTGATGAATAATGAAATAATCCGTATATGATTCGAACTCAATAAATTTGATATCATTGGCTATACTTTTAATCTCTTTACTCAATTCATCTGTCTTTTTATATAACTCTTTTATTTTATCTAGGTTGTTTGACGTTCTAATTGTAGCCATTATTTGCTTTGATTTATATGTCTAAAAATTTCCTGAAAAATTATGGGAAAATCTTAGGATAATATGTTAATTTGATAATTCGGTTGATTGAGTAAAGTTGAATAATATATCAGAATATTTAGAAACGTTTTAATTAATTTAAAACTAACACAAATTAAATCGACCTGATTCTGTTATTCATTTTTTTTTTTTACTGGCGTCGCAATTTTTTTTCAGTTCGCCAATTTAGGACAAGCAATATCCAATTAAACAGTCAACTATTATTGAGTAATGACAATTATTTTTCTATCATTTTGATGTATTCTTTTATTTTATATAAATAAAGATTCATATATATTTGAAGACTATATGTACTGTATATAGGGTAGTGATTTGAAGAAAGTACATTTTGCAGGTTATCATTTTATTGAATCCATCATATTCATTATGTCATCGTCCAGACCCATGGAATCACTAGATTTATCAGGTTGTATAGATTGTTTATGTTTTTCTTCATCAGCTTCCTTTTTGGTAGTAACTTGAATCCAATTGCAGACCTGTACAACAAATTGCTTGGAATTTGGAATAAAATGACTACCTGGATGTTTTAATAGAGTTCTTTTATCTACTGGCCAAGCATTATATAATGTCATAGCTCTATCTTCACTAACAACAGCATCCATCTCACCCAAAACATGTAATGATGGTGGTGCCATATCTTGTTCATAAGGTTTTAAATAACTGTCTGGCATTAATTTAAATCCACTGAAAGAAATGAAAAATTTCAAATCAGGTTGTTGTTCTTTAGTTAAATCTAAAATCTTATGAATATCTTGAGCAAGATAACCACCAAACCCTGCCCCTTGACTGAAACCGATGATACCATCGAATGGGCCATTCTCTAAGATATAATCATGTAAATAATCAAAAGTAGATTGTTTAATTTCGTAATCCATGAGACCTTGTGGTCCTGATGTTTTTCTTACCCACCAGCCATACAAATCATCGCTTGAATCGATGCTAGTATTAAATTTTGCAGCTAATTCTTTCTTTTCTCCCTCTGAAATACTCTGATTAGGATTTTCAGAGTCCTTAGTACCAGATAGAGTAGATTTATCCACTAATTCAGGTCCATTAGGGTAATATAGTTCGTAACCCAGTTTCTTTAAATTCTTACGTAAACCACCTGTCTTATTTGAGAAAATGCGATCTGATTGCACAAATCCATGCAACATCAAAATCTTACCTTTGCTAGCCATTGTATACTATAGTAACACGATATATCGTTTATTCACTGACTACTATGCAAACTCACCACTTAAAATGCCATCTACTTATATTATACAAATTATTATATAAGCAAATCAAAAATCTCTTCGACTTTTTCATTCGGCCACGTTGCCATGGTAATGCGGCGCTGTTTCCTTTATATAATATAAGCAAATGGTACCTTGTAAAAGGTTCATAATGATGCTATGCAGCCGATGTAATATTAGATTATATATTCACAGCATTGATAGCTAGATATTTTGTAATTGGAATGTGTCTTTTTAAACCATGTATTTTTTTTATATCATTCACATCGAATTACACGGCTAACATCAGGTCCCTTCTCTCTGCGTTTTCACTGCTCGCATTCCGAATCACGCAATTTTTTTCAGTAAAATATTTTACTATTTTATGAGATCGACAGAAGATCTTCGTTAGTGATTGTTATAGATTCGCAAAGGTGCATCAGCGACCATATCAGGACGTTTTAGAGTACTAGGCAATTTAGTTTTAGTAGTTCTGCACGTAGTTTTTTTTTTTCTTTTTTGCGTGTAGTTAGATCATTTCATACTTGTGTGATAGACCCATTTTTTTCAATTTTTATTACTTTGATCAATATATTCTGATCTGTAGTAGAAACAACACTTATATGATTCATTACGAACACACTGCATTAATTTAATATCATAGGCGCTTTTTTTTTCAATAGTTCAATTCAGTATAATCATAATTATGACACATTGTAACCATATCGATCAAGTTTTGCATGATAATAAATTGAAGGAAAATGTCTTAAAGACATTCAACATTACAAAATATATCATAACACACTCAACCCAAAATGAAAAATTATTATATACAATGCGATGTAGCACCTGTAATGAAATTAATGCAGGATCAAATTTTATTTGTTTGCAATGTGAATACACAGGTTGCTGGAATCATTCACATTTTAAACAACATTCAATGGGAAAAAACCACATATTTGGTGTAAATTCAGCTAATCAACTAATGTTTTGTTTCAAATGTCAAGATTATATAGGAGATATGGAATTAGTTAATTCATCATTTTTAAATAAAAGCTGGGATGATATCGAACTAAATACAGAAATTCCTGCTTTAGAGAAAAGAGACGGTTTAAGCGGCTTTGTTAATATGGGTTCAACTTGTTTTATTAGTAGTATTATACAATGTTTGATTCATAACCCTTATATTGTTAACTATTCAATGAGTCAGCAACACTATAATCATTGTCAAATAAAGGACCCAACAAACTGTATTTCATGTTCATTAGATTCAATAATTGCACAGGCATATGGTAATATGACAGACGACGAAAATATCGCTGTAGATTCTCATCAAGGTTTCATTTCGTTATTAAATTGTGCCTGGAAAATTAATCAAAATTTTGCTGGTTATTCTCAACAAGATGCTCATGAATTCTTACAATTCATATTGGATCAATTGCATAATGACTATAAAAGAGTAGAACATAGAAGTTCAAAAGCAGATGGCACTTATTGTAAATGTATAATCCATTCCATGCAGCAAGGTGCTTTAAAGAGTTCCATTGTATGTTCTGAATGTGAAGACGATTCAAAGACGATAACAGATCCTTTTATGGATTTATCGTTAGATATTAAGGATAAAAAAACATTATACGAGTGTTTAGATAGTTTTCATAAAAGAGAAAAACTACATGATTACAACTTTCACTGTCCACAATGTAAAACCTCAGAGGATCCAACAAAACAATTAACTATAGATAAGCTAGGTTCTGTGCTTTCATTACAATTGAAAAGATTTGAACATTTACCAAATGGTAATAATGTTAAATTGACACAATTCGTGGAGTTCCCGTTGTATTTAAATGTTAGCAAATATTGTAACGATGAAAAAGGTACCAGTGAAGTGCCACGAGATATTATCTATGAACTAATTGGTGTTGAGAATAAAGGTACCGTCAATGAAGGTCACTATATTGCAACAGTAAAGGTAGCAGGTGACAAATGGTTTAGATTTAATGATTCAATGGTTTCAGAAATATCTGAAGAGCAAGCATTAAAAGACGAAGCTTATTTATTATCCTATATAATCAAACAAGTTAATTAAATAATATTCGCATCGTATATCATACAATATATTAAAGCTATTTCTATCAATTATTATAAATATATGTGTCTGTTTTTTTTTATCTTACTCGAAAAAATCGTCGTCATAGTCTTCATCTTCATCGCTAATGTTGCGTCCACCAGTTCCGAAATTGAATTTAGATGTAATACCTTTCCTTATGCTCTGTGTATTTCCAAATTTTAATTGTCTTGATTCCCTAGCTTCTTCGTCGTCTTGATTCATTAACAGCCTGTTATCCTTTTCTTCGATTGCACCAACCTTTACCATCAAATTTTCAAAATCTTTTATGGTCGTCTTATTACCACCTAATTCAAGTAAAGTAACCATGTTCTTAAGAACATCACCATTGTGGTAGACTAACAAAGTTGGAGTATTAATTTCTGGATAGTTTTCAATGGCTCTATTAGCTAGAATTTCTACAAATTTAATTTCACGAAACTTTGGAGCCTCTGCTTCAAAGATATGAGCCAGTATTCTACTTTGTAATTTACTTTGTAATGATAAATGAACAAAAACATATACAGCATTTTCATTTTTATCAGTTTCATTTATTTCAGCATTACCACTATCTAGAAAAGTACTACTTTTCTCTTCTTGTTTATCAAAATTTTCACCACCTTTACTCGCTATTGTAACTTCTTTATTGTATTCTGGTTTATTAATATGGTAAACATCACCAAATTTTGATTTACTTTGAAGTTTTGCTAATTCGGCTAAACGTTTCTTCTTATAGAATTCCAAAAACTCTTCATCTTCATCGTCTTCCAATTCTTCCAGATCACTGATATCTCTATCTTCCAATCTATTTTCATGCTGTTTCTTCAGAGCTTCCTCTAAAGCTTCTTCCAATTGTGCTGTTGGTGATGGTGGTCTTTCAGGAATTACACCTTTGCTTCTAAGAATATCATTCCATTCGGTATCTTCAGATTCGTCCACTTGGACTTGGAACATCGGTTCGTTCTGCATTGCTTATTATAGTATCCAATTGTGTTTTACTAGTCTTGTACCATTGCATTAAATAACTGCTAAGCTCAGCATATCAAACTTTTCATTAACTAAAATTAAGTAATGATCGCGATCTGTTTGAAAAAGAAAAAAATTATTTAGTGATACCAAATGTAGATAATAAAAAGTCAATTAAATAATTATACATATATATCTGTATTATCAATATCTACGCTGTTCGATTATAATATGACTATTGCTAAAGAAGATTCTTTCTATTCTACTAATCAGGATAACAGTATCCTGAGAATTTTCATTGTTAGACATGGTCAAACAGATCACAATGTCAAGAAAATTTTACAGGGGCATAAGGATACATCAATCAATTCGACTGGTTACAAACAAAGTGAACAATTGGGAGTATATTTAAAACAGCAGGATATAAAATTCGATAAGGTTTTCTCTAGTGATTTAAAGAGATGTCAAGAAACTTTACAAACTATTTTAAAATATTCTGAACAATCTGAGGTACCTGTTGAATTTACTACAGCGTTAAGGGAACGTTATATGGGTATTATCGAAGGTATGCATATAACGGATGCTGAAAAGTATGCTGATAAACATGGTAAAGGATCATTTAGAGATTTCGGTGAAAATATGGATGAGTTTATGAATAGACTAACAGAAGGTATTCACAAAGCTGTTGATGAAAGTAATGAAGCCAACTTGAAGAACATTGCATTAGTAAGTCATGGTGGTGCTATTAGAACCATAATAAGATGGTTAGAGTACGACGCACAAAACGCTCAAAAGATTATTGTGTTCAATACATCCATTACCATTGTAGACTATCTAAAGGACACAAAACAATTTGTTGTGAGAAATGTTGGTAATACAAAACATCTCGGTGATGGTAAGTTTGTAGTCAGTGATTTAAGACTACGTTGAACAAATTTCTTCAGGGCACATAACGAAACAACCTACATAAACTTGATCCAAGCGATCTATTATAAAGATGCACATTAACCAAATTACATACATACGTTTATAAAAGAAACTATGTAACAATACAACAACGATAAACACAACACACAAGTCAGTTACGCAGCCCTTGTAACACATGAACCAACCAACATTTGCAATGCCCTTGATCGCTGACTAAGTGGTCTAACTGTACATAGTAGCCCCGGTCACGATGGCCTTTCACTGGGCAGCGCGTATATAAAGGGATACATGAAACAGACAAGTATTTGCTTACTAAAGGTATCTATTTGTCTTATTTAGCAGTAAGAGATAGCAATAACTACAGGATTAGGATAGGATAATTCATAATCATAATTATAATCACAATTAATAATGGCTATTTGGGACGCAATTCATACTGCT
>PPOH02000227.1:110840-144233 GCA_003708465.2 Kazachstania kunashirensis
CACAGCAACATATCCAGGTTCAATGACAGAGTGGTTAGAAAAGGGCGGGCGCAATATAAGCTGAATCGGTGGAGATATATGCGTATTTAATTTATATTAGATTACTTGGTATATTTATTCTTTATGTATATTACCTATTTTGATGAAACTCAAATTGTTTAAATTCTTTACCTAATCTCTTCTTTCTCTTTCTCTCCATTACCTTCTCACGTTGTTTAGCCTTCATATGATCGAATTTCCATTTCTGAATAACCTTACGTTTTTCTGATTCCTTCAAGTGATATCTTGATTGATTGCCTTTATTCATATCATCTTCATATTTCTTCACGATATTTTTCTCCAAATCTTGATTCTTGATTGTTTGTAATTTGGACTTCATACTTTTCAAATTGAATTCCATGTTCTCACGCTCCCTATCATCGACTTTATTGATAAATTTACGATCGTGCAATAAACCTTCTAAATTAGCAATTTCTTTCTCTCTGTATTCATCTAGAAATGCATAACGCCGCCTAATAACATCTTGATTTGTTGCTCTACCAGTAGACCTTTCAAATCTAATATCTTGGTATAAACTAGAATTCCTTTTTTTATAATCTAATCCTTCTATGTGTCTAATTTTCGATACACGTTTCTTGGATGATTGTTCAGCAGGTGCATGTTTATGCCTTTGCGCGTATATAAAGGGATACATGAAACAGACAAGTATTTGCTTACTAAAGGTATCTATTTGTCTTATTTAGCAGTAAGAGATAGCAATAACTACAGGATTAGGATAGGATAATTCATAATCATAATTATAATCACAATTAATAATGGCTATTTGGGACGCAATTCATACTGCTTGGAACGGGTTAAACAATCCATACACTGGTACTGGGGCGCCACCAGCCGAAACTAACTTTACAGAACCACCTGGTAAGACTTACACCTTCTCTGATATGAAGGAAATAGTTAAAAAACATGATCCATCTGTTGTATTAGTGGATGTTAGAGAACCATCTGAATACTCTGTTGTGCATATCCCAGGTTCTATCAATGTTCCTTTCAAGTCTCACCAAGATGGATTCACATTAGATGCTGCTGAATTTGACAAGACCTTTGGTATCCCAAAACCAACTCAAGACAAAGAATTAGTATTCTTCTGTGCCTCTGGTATGCGTGCTAATAAGACAAGACGTGTTGCTTTCAATAATGGTTTCTCAAACACTTCCATCTATCCAGGTTCTATGAATGACTGGGTCAGCAACGGTGGTGACAAATTATCGTTCTAATGACTTGAACTATCTATTATTATATCTATTATATCCATTTTCCATTTTCCATTTTCCATTTTCAATACATATTTTTATATATTTTTTTATGATAGCAAATACTCATTGATCTAAATATTTTACTTTTCTGTGTTTTCAATCCTTAGCATTGCTTGTACCATTTGCCCTTTTCCTTATATATTTTAAGTGACCATTAGATAACGATTTACTAAAAAAGGATGCTCCTTTGCATAACGTTTATCACTGCAGTAATAAAATATAGGAATCAAACATGTTCAGATCTGTTTTCACTAAAAAGTCCTTGATACGTTTGTATAGTTCAAACCCTACTAAAGTTTACTCTTTTGATGAATTTAAAAGCTTTGTAGTAAATCCAACTGTTAGAAGAATATTAGTAGATGTAAGAGAACCATCGGAATTAAAGGATTATAAATTGCCAAATTCGGTTAATATTCCTTACAAGACACAACCACTAGCATTGTCTTTGACCAGTGAACAATTCAAAAGCGATTTGGGATTCGATAAACCGGATACAAATAAAGAATTAGTATTCTTTTGTGCTAAAGGTGTAAGAGCTAAAATAGCAGAAGATATCGCCAATAAAAATGGATACACCAACACAGCAACATATCCAGGTTCAATGACAGAGTGGTTAGAAAAGGGCGGGCGCAATATAAGCTGAATCGGTGGAGATATATGCGTATTTAATTTATATTAGATTACTTGGTATATTTATTCTTTATGTATATTACCTATTTTGATGAAACTCAAATTGTTTAAATTCTTTACCTAATCTCTTCTTTCTCTTTCTCTCCATTACCTTCTCACGTTGTTTAGCCTTCATATGATCGAATTTCCATTTCTGAATAACCTTACGTTTTTCTGATTCCTTCAAGTGATATCTTGATTGATTGCCTTTATTCATATCATCTTCATATTTCTTCACGATATTTTTCTCCAAATCTTGATTCTTGATTGTTTGTAATTTGGACTTCATACTTTTCAAATTGAATTCCATGTTCTCACGCTCCCTATCATCGACTTTATTGATAAATTTACGATCGTGCAATAAACCTTCTAAATTAGCAATTTCTTTCTCTCTGTATTCATCTAGAAATGCATAACGCCGCCTAATAACATCTTGATTTGTTGCTCTACCAGTAGACCTTTCAAATCTAATATCTTGGTATAAACTAGAATTCCTTTTTTTATAATCTAATCCTTCTATGTGTCTAATTTTCGATACACGTTTCTTGGATGATTGTTCAGCAGGTGCATGTTTATGCCTTTGCTTCTTGCCATTTTTATCTTTACCTCTATATTTACTATCATCTTCATCTTCCTCAAAAAATCCACCTTCTGAATCTGAATCTGAGGTAGGATGATCACTGTTACTATCACTATCTGAAGCATCGAATTGTTCTTCCTTGTAGCCTTTGGCACTCTTTTGTCTTGTACTTTTTTTCTCAACCCTACTTTCATTCTCCAATATATTGTCAGCTTTCTTTATAGCACCAAAAGATATTGTATTTAACTCTTCATCTTCATCACTGCTTTCTCCAGCAACAGCATCTGCTTCTTTACCATCTGGTTGCTGCTGTCTTTTCAAGATTCTTCTAAGTTCATCTTGATCTTCCTCAAAATGTTCGTCTTCGTCGGACTCATATGTTGGCTTGATGTTTTTGAAAAAGTACGACATTTTTAAACCTTTTCAACAGCCTTCTTTTCTATCTAGATTCTTGCTATTAACAACAATCAATAGTAATGTTGTCTCTTTTCTACCAGTGAATAAAAGTTTGAAATTTTTCATCTCATCGCACCGCATTTTAGAGCTTTGTACAATGCTTTCTGTGCAATAATAATATTTATGTGATAAAGATTATACGTATGTAAGATTAATGAATAGAATAATAGAACTGATTTAATTGAAGTTTGTTGTTAGGTATAATTTATATACTGATTATAATTCATCATTTATCTTTTTGGACTTTTTGGATTTTTTTGACTTTTTTGACTTTTTACCAGATTTAAGATCATCTATATATTGTTGACGTTTGCTTAATGGGCCCTCTGCTGGTAATCGATCGACTATTTTATTGATGAACTTTGCAACCTCTAACTTTGTTATTGATTTGCCTTCAAATGTATGTAATTTATCGTTTTCTTTATCCAATAAAACTAATTTACCTTCATCTTGATTGTTCTCTTGCTCCGTTGCAATGATATCAAGTGAATCGAATATAGACGGGTATTGGGATTCAAATGAAGTGTTTGCATTCTTATCGACAGATGAGCTAACTTTCTTATTACTTATTAAGTACATATCGAACTGATCTAACCAATCTAATGCAATACTTTTATAAATCGGAGATACTCTTTCATTTTTGGAAAACAGAACCATTGAATAATTTTTTAATCCCTTATTTTGATTTTCCAGTATGGTACTTTTAATAGTATCTATGGTACGAAGCTTTTTGACAGAATTCTTAACTCTTGATTTAACAAAATCTACAATACTTTTCAGTGTCCTTTCACCTTGATATACTTCCTTCGCATGTCTTTTATCCTTTTGAAATACCTTAGGTGGTCTGAATACCATCAGAGTTGGGAAACCTTTTACACCATGTTTTGAGCAAAGTCCTTTATTTTGTTCGAGATCACAATTTACAGTAGCAATCTGTGTAATACCATCCAATCTCTTGGCAGCACGATGCATCGTAGGTTTCAATTGTTTACAATATCCACACCATGGTGCGTAAAATTCAACTAATGTAGTATAATTGGTTGAGTAAACTACCTTATCGAAATTTCTAGCGTTTACTTCTATTATATGTGGATCAGCATCATAGAAATTTTGACACGTCACTAATGACTGACACATCAAAACCAGCACGCAAATAAAACTGGAGAGTTCTTTCTTCATGATAAAATGCTATCTATTCTAAATATAGTATTGATTGGTAAAATGCAAGCAGAATACATTTAGGTTTAATAGAGACTGAAACACGTTAACAAATGTTTAAACATTATAAGTTGAACTGTATTTAATAAAAATTTCGTGATATTAAAAAGCGATGCGATGCCCGCGAGAAATTGATGTATTATATTAAATCGTCAAAGGGATAATCATAATTAAAGTCATTAACATCCATTTGGCGAAGTTATAAATCTATAACATAAATCTGCTGTCCTATTTTTAAATTTTTTTGGTTAATAATGAATGAAGATTCTGAAATGATAAGTTCACCGTATGCTTTTTATGCTTTTTATTGTCTTTACAAATATTTTGCAACAAGAGAGGTTAGCCACCATAGTCTGAGGGAAATATCAAGACGTTTATATCCTTCAATGGATGTCAATTTAGAGGAAAAAGTCTCATTATTTATAACATGGAAGAAAAAGGGTAAGATGAGTAAAGAATATCAATTAAGAGGTTGCATTGGTACTTTTTCAAAGCTACCGGTTGCTAAGGGTATTGAGAGATACTCCCTTATTGCTGCTTTAGAAGATAGTAGATTCCCACCCATTTCTAATAAAGAGTTAAAACATTTGAAATGCTCTTGTAACATTCTTCGGAATTTTAAAACAATTTACAAAGAAGGTATCAAAAATAAAGATATTTTTAATTGGGAACTTGGTACACATGGAATAGAATTAAGGTTTAAAGATCCCAAGACTAGCAAAGCATGCAGTGCAACATTCTTACCTGATGTAATGACAGAGCAAGGATGGGACAAAACGGATACTTTCAGGAATTTGATCGAGAAAAGTGGATGTTGGTCAGACGTTCAAGAGATTATGGATCATTATGATGATTACTTCATAGAAGTGATAAGATATGAAGGGAACAAAAGTAACATTTCTTATGAAGATTTCAAGAAGGAACTAGAAGTGTTGCAAAATTAATATACATTAACACTAGGTATTACATATATATATAGCTCTTACCTTGATCTCCATATATATTCTTATCAGAGGTAATGTAATGACGAAATTATGATAATATTGATATATTTTTATTTCATTTCTATAAATAATTTACAAATTTATTATACAAAACTATTCCCTGATCACATTATAAAAACAAACTTTTCCATGATATTTATTCGTCATTATCTTTATTGTTCTTTTCAACGTACTCAGTTGCCTTGGCCTTAACATATTCGGAGGTCTTAGCATCGTCGTTGGCTTCTTCGAATACTAACCATTTGTTGAAGAAAAATTTAGCTTGTTTTTTAGTCAATTTCTTTAAGATAACTCTTTCAAATAAGTCCTCGACCTTTCTCTTTTCCTTTATCTTGATTTCTTGATCAATGTATACATTCCATAAATCAATTCTCTTTGGAGCATCTACAACTAGACCCTCAAATAATGAACGACCCCTTTCAGCTTCACCCTTAGTAAATTCTAATTGTGCGAACTTTCTGACAACTTCGATGTGATTACGTTTTGGTAGCGATTTTAATGCACTGGCTAAAACAGTAGCAACCTCTTCGGTATTTCTGTTAGAAATTAAGAAATCACCCCATGAAACCCAAATGGAGGTCTTCTCATTACCAAACTTCTTTGCAGTAGCTTTAAAAAGATCCGAAGCAGCTAATGATTTTTGACTCATTTGATATATATTTAACAATCTGGTATGGATAGTAAATGAATCCATGTATTGACAGGCCCTTTTGAAAACGTCATCTAATGTTTCTTGTGTACCAAATGTGTTTTCCAAATTCAACATAGCAATCCAAATATTTAATTTTTCAGCTTCCTCCCTGAAGTTAATTGTTTTTAGTGCACGTTCAGCGATTTCACGAGCTTTATCTATTTCACTCAATTGTAATTGGAAAGCCATGTAGTTCATCCAAATGACGGACGAATTTGGATTACCAATAATCAAACGTTCGAAATCAGCAACAGATTCAGGAGCCCTGGTATTAATGTCAATGGTCTTATCTTCAACAATTCTTTCTTTTCTTCTTTTATGCTTGTGTCTTTTGCCTTCTTTAAAATCTTCTTCTTCAGATTCCTCTTCCTCCGATTCATTGGCTTGATCTAAAATAGCTGCAGTCCAGTCAAATCCTGTACTCAAACTTAAACCATCCGTAGACATGGCAGAAATATTCATCTTTGGTTTTGATTCTTCTTCAACATCCATATCAATGTCAGAATCAGATTCATTATCGAACTGAACTTCTTCTATAACTTCTCCGTCATCATTTTCATGAACTTTAGAGTCTGTCATATCCTCATTAGAGAAATGAGAAGCTTTTAAACTTAGGGACAATTGCTTCTTTTCAGGATTAGTCTTAAGAACAATTGCCTTAACTCTATCACCTGGACCAAATAAAGCAGCGATATCCACTGGTTGTTTATCAGCAATTTCAGAGATGTGAGCCAAACCAGTACAGTTTACTGTATTGTCCAATTTGATGAAAACACCGAAGTCCGTAACGTTCTTAACAGAACCATTGAAAATGTCACCGACTTGAATGGAACTATAGTTTTTCAATAGTTGTAATTCACCATCAACTTCAGATTCTCTTAGAGTTAATAAAATACGAGAGTCATTTTCACTTTGAACAACCTTACCAATAACGTGTTGCATTGGATTGTAAAATTTCTTCCAATCCTTTAAGTATGAGTCAGATAATTTGCTGACCGGAACAAAAGCATCACTTGTCCTACTTAAATAGACAAACAAACCCTTGTCTGTAATTCTTTTAACTAAACCATGGACAATATCGCCTTGTTTGACATCTTCAAAGGTTGTGATTAAAGGAGTTTTAGCTTCACTTGAACGTAAAGAAAGATGGATCTTCTTCTTATCGGCGTCAACAGACAAGATTGTAGCTGGGACAATTTTGTTCATCTTATCTTGGAATGTATCCTTCAAAGAAACTGAGAAGTCGTTTAATGCATCAGTAATAAAGGAAATACCAGTTAATTTATTACCCAAATCTAGTAAGACATAACTATCAGCAACCTTACTAATACGAGCTGGAACCTTGTCACCAACTTTTAGGCCTTTAATATCTTTGACAGAATGTGATCTTGTAGTACCAGAAACTACGCCATGTTCAGAATCAATTTCCACCACTTTGATTGGAATAACCGAACCTAATGGGAAATTATCTTCTATATTTTCTGTTAGTTTTGTATCATTTTCAGTTAAATCAAAAACGGATATTTTAGCCTTTAATGATGGGGAAATTGTTAGCCATAATAGGTTACTACCGTGGTTATTGACGTAACCAACCAATTCATCAGAAACATTAACGTCAGAAAGAGACATTAGGGTATATTTTGAATTCCTGATCGCAGATGGTTTCATTGACAATTCTAAAACAGAACCCTTTGAGACTTGATGAGAAATTGGTAAGAACTTATGACTCTTAATATCATGATTACCAATAATCTTAGCCTTTATGATTGTATTTTTCTTGAATGAGCTCAATGGTTGCTTTTTATCGGTAATATCTTCTACTTTATCGAATACCTCAGAGACATCGATTCTACCATGAATATTTTCGGCTAAAATGACATTTAATTGATTTTTCTTAACGCTCTTGATCCTACATTCAACAATTTTTCCAGTTGTAAACTCTCCAACATTCTTAATAGAGGAATCGACAATCCCGGCATCTTCATCGACAATAACCTTCTTGGCCTTCACGTTTCCTCTTAGGGTTAATAAGAATCTTTTGTTGTCATCATCAGTTCTTAGAATGTGAGCAGTTACTGATTGATTGATATAAAATGTTTTGGAAATGTCAATATCTCTACTTTCGACTGCATAACTAGGTAAAACTAAACCAACAAATTTACCGTTAAAGGCGACAAAAATACCCTTTTCAGAAATAGATTTGATGTAACCATGTAAAGCAGTAGATTTTTGATTATCTTTAATATTTTCATAAGAAACTGGCAATAAGTCCTTTTTAGCATCTCTAATTAATGATTGTTTTAGAGATAAATTAAAGACATGTGTTCTAGTATCCTTATCTATAACTAAACCTTCTAACTCAGAGCCAACAATGATTTTTTTAAATAAGGCTCTATTCTGTTCAATTCTGTCATCAGATAAATGGCCAATGTATATAACACCACGTAAACCAATGTCTGAAACTTCAACAACTAAAGAATCCTTGGTCTTTTCAACAACAGTGACCTTAAGAATAGATCTACCTAATGTAATTTCTTCGATTTTTTCCTTTTGTTCTTTAGCATTATTATTGGAAACTTTACAAGTAGCCAAAATTCTTGAATTTTCTTCGTCAACATTTAATATCTTAACAGTGACCGTTTGACCTAATCTTAAATGCTGTTCTGGCTTCTTAACGAAAACTTCTGATATTTCAGCATTTGGTAGGAAACCTGTGATACCACCAAAAAAAGCAATAATAGCACCAGATGGTAAGAATTTTTGAACAGTAGCAACAGTCTTTGCACCTTCTGATTTGATCTTTTCAGCTGTGACGTAACTTGTAATAATAGGCATTTCGGGTTCTTCGATATTGACCAAAGATTTCTTTAAGGTGACGAAGACATGACCCCTGTTATCGATTGCTAATACTCTACCTTTGACTTTAGATGCAATTTTGAACTTTCTCTCTGGGTAAACCAATCTGATATCAGAAATGTGGAAAGCTGGAACTTTGGCAGTAAATTGTCCATTTAAAATCTTCAGTTCGATACCAGAACTTGAAACACTGGTAATTTCACAAGCTGATAATAGGTGACCGATAGGTATGTCATTAGCTCTTAAGTATTGAAGTTTTATGGTTTCAGGGTTTGTTGTCGTTTCATAAATATTTTCAATGGAATCATAACCTAAAACTCTAGCCTTGAGATTATCCTTCGTTTCTAGTTCACCAATTTTGGATTTATGAACTCTACCAAAACGTTCATCGTCTAATGCCAGGTATAAGTAATCGGAATCAGTACCTAAAACCTTAGTAGTTTCAAAAATGTAACCGATTGGGAATGCGTTTAAAGCTTCAACTTCACTTAATGAGCTTTCTAATGATTGTATGCTAGATAAAGAAGATAATAGTAAATTTTTTTCACCTTCTTTATTTATTAATGTTGCAATAACTCTACAATGAATATTTGATCCAATAGAAAACTTATGTTTGATCTCTTCTTCCTTAAATGTTCTTAAATGTGAAGAACTAATGAAACCTGTAACTAAACCGAAAACTTTACCAGAAATACCATTCTCAGAAACTGTTTCACATAATAGGTCGACACTTTGACCTGGTAATACAGCATCAATTGTAGAAATTTGGGTAACTTTATTTTTTTTACCTGAGAAAAATTGGTTGACTGTTATTGTTCTCTCAGATTTCTTGGTAATACTGGCTAAGAAGACAGTACCAGGAAGTAAGTTTTCTATGTTTGAGATGTCCGATTGAGAAATGAAACCTGTAAATCCATCTACACCGACGTCTAAGATAGCACCATGGTCTTCAACACTTTTAACAGAACATTGGATGGTAGAATTTTTTTCAAGATCTTCCTCGGTAAATGAATTTACAATTGTTGGCTCAATAGTCAATTCGATTCTCTTTTTATGGTTCTTTTTTGTTTTTGTTTCTAATGCAGTATTTGAAATAACGTAGCATCTTAACCATTGGCCTATCTTGAAATATTTATGTAAATCTGGAAATTCATTAGTTTTTGCTTCGTTTTCATCGTCGGAAGAATCATATTCGTCATTTACTTCCTTTTCTTCCTTTTCTTCCATTTCTTCCATTTCTTCGTCTAAATCTTCTAACATAGATGTGAATTGTTCAGAAATATGGGTCATATTAACATACCCCGAAATGCCACCAGCGAATGATACACGGATATCGTTCTTAGAAATTTCAGAAACTTGACCTAAAACGTATGTACCTACCTTTAATGTTTTGAAGTTTATGTGCTGTATTATATCAGTTTGTTCTTCTTCTATATCTTTAGTTTCATTGGAAGATCCAGACTTGACTTTTTTAGAAGTTTTCTTTTTCTTTTGTGGTCTTGGTGTTTCAGCAGACACTTTGTCATTACCGAATAAAACATCGTTTGCAGCTTCATTAGCAACTTGTTTTAATTCTAATGGAGTCAACGCAGAAGCACCACCTCTTGGGAATGATGTTTCTTCCGTACTGCTGATTAAAGATGAAACAACTGGCTGTTGTGTAGCATCTTCTCTGGAGAGAGGAAATTCCTCATCTCTCTTTCTCTTAGCAGATGGAGCCATATTAATATATAGAATGAAAAATTTTCAAATCAGAAAGTAAAGCAATCCTACTATAAATAATTATACCGAGCTACTATTAACCTTATTGAGTTAAATATGATCTACTTTTTCCTCGAAAATAAGATTATTCAATTGTGATCCAATACTAACTAATGTATGAAATTTTTGTTTCTCATCACTTTTTCACAATGATTAAAAATTTTTAAGAATTTTCAGTAATTATGTACGAGCTCATCTCATCGCAAAAATTCTGATAGCACAAGAAATAGTTTTTGATTGAAAGAACTGCAACACAGATAGCTCCAAACTTGCTTTTCACTACAGATATATAATTAATATAGTAGTCACATAATGGCTGATTGAAAGACACAGAAGTTACTATTCCTATGGTTATTTGGAAATGTCATGTCTATATATATATATATATATATCCACAGAAAGTGACGCACAGAAACCAGCTTTTTCGGACAATATTGATATATTTATTTTTCAGAAATTTCATGCACGTGATCTTTGGAACCCTTATTGCCTTAATTATAAGGTAAGCGCAATAGAATAAAACTTCAATAATCATTGATATGTCGTGACATTACCTCTAAGCAGTCAAAGGTAGTCTAAGTGGTAAACTTGGTGCGAATATTATGCCACCTTCTGATATCGAATCTAATAATAGTGAAGGCTATAGTCATGGGGGCCGCTTGAGAAGAAATAGAAGATCATTTTCTTCAGCTCGAACAACTTCGTCCTCAGCAACTTTAACGTCATCATTAATGCCAGAAAATAATACAGAGGCTTATGCCGGTGCAACATTCGAAGCTGTTCCAAGTTCGATCGTATCATTTCATCATCCACACTCATTACAATCGGGTAGTTACCTGGGGAGCTCTTTGACATCTCGAAATTTAGAAGCTAGGGGGCGCAGATTAACAGATAGTGAACCACTTATAGAGCGTTCAAGAACTAATTCGAGAAGTCCCTCTCGTAATAATCAGTTTAGATTTTTCACAAGAGAACAAATAAACAATGCAGAAGGTGCAGCTACATTGGAAAATACAGATTGGGATACAGCTTGGGAGCAGATGCCTGCTAATGAACAACAAAGAATTTTTGGTTCTGAAGTAGCTTCTAGAAGATCTTCAATGCATAGTTTTTCTCCAAAATCTTCAGTATCCCATGGTAGTCTCTATGGAACATCTAGATTTCAAGGACATCCTTTAGCAAGTTCTCTGGGACAACAACATAGAGATCTGACAGATGTGCTATATGCACCATCTACACATTCTTCTTCAAGTTCGTCAAAATATACCATCAGAGATAGAATTCCAATTGAACTGGAAGAAAATACGGATGAATTAGAAGATAATAGATCTGGCTCTGCACAAGTATCATCTTTCGAAGATGAGGAAGTTTCTGATGAAGGTTCTGAAAATAATAATATTAATGATGATTCTAGATCACATTACAAAAAAGGTACTTACCAGAATGAATATCTTAAGCCAATATACCACGAAAAGTTTTATCCTGGGCTTCAAGCTAAAGAAACCCTACAAAGATTTTATATTACAGAAGAAGACTTAGTAATCGGTATAGCGGGATACAAGAATTCAAGGATAAAAATTGCGATATATAATATGTTATGCCTCATCACACTAGGTACGTTTTATCTCTTAATGTTATGGTTGCCATCCAAAAGAGTCAAATTTTGTTGTATCAAGTGTCCTTTAGGGAAAGCTGAATGCGTTGTTATAGAGAATGAATTTGGTGAAATTGAAATTGTCCATGTAAGTAGAGAATGGTATAATAGACCATTGAGTACCATTTTGCATAACGGGGCTAATAATATGGACAGTAATGAGGATGTAACATATCATCATCATGCTAGTGAAAAAAATCCAAATATGCCCATTTTAATTTCTTTCCATTATCGATACATTAAATTTATTTATTCACCTTTGGAAGATATATATAAAACTAATAGTAATTGGGCTGACCCTGATTGGATCGATTTAAAAAATGTCTATGGTGGTTTATCTAGTGTCGTCCAAGAAGATAGAATGTTGGCATTTGATAGGAACCAGATTAACTTAAAGATCAAAACTACGATGGAACTACTATGGGATGAAGTTCTTCATCCATTCTATCTTTTTCAAATATTTTCTATTATTTTGTGGAGTTTAGATGAATATTATTATTATGCAGCATGTATTTTCATCATATCTATAATGTCAATTCTAGATACATTGATACAAACAAAGAAAACATCACGCAACTTGGCTGAAATGTCTCATTTCAATTGCGAGGTTCGTGTTTTTAGAGAAGGTTTCTGGATAACAGTTGGTTCTAATGATTTGCTTCCTGGTGATGTCTATGAAGTTTCGGATCCTAGTTTAACAGTTTTCCCAGCTGATTCCTTACTTTTATCTGGTGATTGTATTGTTAATGAGTCAATGTTAACTGGAGAGTCTGTTCCGGTATCAAAAGTTGCTGCGAATGAGGAAACTATGTATCAACTAATACAGGATTTTCAGGAAACCCAAATTTCAACATTTGTCTGCAAATCTTTTTTGTTTAATGGTACCATAATTATTAGAAGTAAGATATCAAACGGTCAATCAGCTTCATTAGCGATGGTTGTTAGAACTGGGTTTTCTACCACTAAGGGTTCGTTGATTCGTTCTATGGTATTCCCAAAGCCAATTGGGTTTAAATTCTACAAAGATTCCTTCAAGTACATTGGATTCATGACCATTATTGCAATGTTAGGCTTTTTCTTTAGCTGGTTGCAATTTGTAAAATTGGGATTAGATAAGAGAACAATAATATTACGAGCGTTAGATATTATTACAATTGTGATTCCACCTGCGCTTCCTGCCACTTTAACCATTGGGACTAGTTTTGCACTTAATAGATTGAAGAAAGAAGGAATTTTTTGTATCTCGCCTACTCGTGTCAATATTGGCGGTAAAATTGACGTCATGTGTTTTGATAAAACCGGTACGCTAACAGAAGATGATTTAGATGTACTTGGTGTTCAAATTTGTGAACCAAGCATACATAATTCTTTTAAATTTGGGCAGCTTAAGGACGATATTCATACTATTTTTCCAAAGTTTTCTTTGAATAATTGTAACTCGTTATCTGATATTAGGAATAGAAATTTTTTGATGTCAATACTTACTTGTCATTCTTTGAGAGTTGTCGATGATGAATTGATTGGTGATCCACTGGACTTCAAAATGTTCAAATTCACAGGTTGGTCGTATGAGGAAGATCTCCAGAAGCAACAATTTCACTCTCTATATAGTGAAAGGCACGAAGAATCTATGTTCCCAGAAAATTTTGATATTATACCAGCCGTTGTCCATCCAAATAGTGACGATAAAAATAATAAATTTGTCGAAAATGATCCTCATAACATCTTGGGTATAATTAGAAGTTTTGAATTCTTATCTGAATTGAGACGTTTAAGTGTCATTATCAAACCAAGTGGTGATGATGTTTATTACGCGTTTACTAAGGGTGCTCCAGAAGTTATTGCAAATATTTGTAATAAAAACACATTACCAGTAGATTATGAAGAAATATTACATAAATATACACATGGAGGTTATAGAGTAATTGCTTGTGCTGGTAAGAGATTACCAAAGCACACTTGGTTATATGCGAAGAAGGTTCCAAGAGAAGAGGTTGAGTGTAATATGGAATTTTTAGGTTTTATCATTTTTGAAAACAAGCTTAAAAGTGCTACACCAGCAACCTTAAAAACCCTACGAAATGCTAACATCAGAACCATAATGTGTACTGGTGACAATATTTTGACTGCAATATCGGTTGGTAAGGAATCTGGATTGATTCAAAATGAGCATGTTTATATACCGTATTTGAATGATCCTAATCAGCATCATTTAATAATTTGGAGAGATGTAGATGACCCTGATAGTATATTGGATGAAGATACTTTAAGACCAAAAAATGAAAATGTTACAGATTATACATTGGCTGTTTCTGGTGATATTTTTAGAGTTCTATTTTCGATTGAAAATGAAATAATTGATTCATATGTTGATGAAGTTTTATTAAAAGCTTCGATATATGCTAGAATGTCACCAGACGAAAAGCATGAGTTAGTTGAGAGGCTACAGAAGCTAGATTATACAGTTGGTTTTTGTGGCGACGGTGCCAACGATTGTGGTGCACTAAAAGCTGCAGATGTTGGTATTTCTTTGTCAGAGGCAGAAGCTTCTGTTGCAGCACCATTCACATCCAAAATATTTAATATTAGTTGCGTTGTCAATGTTATGAAAGAGGGACGTGCTTCTTTAGTTACGTCGTTTGCATGTTTTCAATACATGAGTTTGTATTCGGCCATACAATTTATCACCATTTCTATCTTATACAGTCGTGGTTCTAATTTAGGCGACTTTCAATTCTTATACATCGATTTATTTTTAATCGTTCCGATAGCTATTTTTATGTCTTGGTCTAGACCATACAAAGAGTTATCAAAAAAGAGACCTTCAGCTAACCTAGTGTCCTTAAAGATATTACTTCCGTTATTCATAAGCTTCCTGTTGACATTCTTCTTCCAAGTTGTACCTTGGAAAATAGTTCAACGTAAGGAATGGTATATTAAACCTATTGTTGGTGGAGATGATGCTGTTCAGTCTTCTGACAATACAGTTTTATTCTTTACATCGAATTTTCAATACATTTTGGCTGCTGTTATACTATCGGTTGGACCACCTTATAGGGAACCAATGTCAAAGAATGTTGGTTTTATTAATGACATACTTTTGTCCATTCTTGCAAGTATTGCAGTTATGTATATACCTACCAATTCGTGGCTTGGTAGATTATTCCAGTTAACGGACATTTCTCAGGGTGTTAAAGTCTTTATTTTATTTTGGCTCATGTTGAATTATTATTGTCAATTAATCATACCCTCTGCTGTTAAGCCATATTTCAAGAAAAGACAAAGCAGTAAAAGGTATAAGAGATTACTTCAAGAAAAGCGTCATTCATTCACTGTGTAAATAAATCTGGTGTATTATTTATTGATCTTTTAATATATATTTATTTCAAAGATAAGAATTATGTTATCGATATATAAAAAGTGTATTTAATCTTGTAGAAATTAGTGTTTATAATGACTTTGAACTCGATGCATTTCTCATGGATAGGAAACAATTCCATAAGACCCCTATAGATGAACTGAATGGTATTTGAAAACTCTTTGGAATAAATGAGAAATTAATTAGTTGAGCCAATGGCCATACCATAAAATTACATCCGAGAGTTGAAATATAAAGTTTTTGAATCTTAACTTTAAATGTCTTCGAATCCCCTCTTTCCATAACGAAATTAGAATATGCGAAGAAGAAGTACAAAAATATTGGTGAATATAGAAATTGATCAGCTAAAACTCTTTCAAAAACTTGTACTGCGGAAGGATCATCAGTGAAGAGAAGATTTAAAATTCTATACCATGGTACTTGAAAGAACGATATAATTTGTCCCCATAGTGAAAATGTTGCAAATCTTATAAACTTAAAAGTTGTTAGATTTGGTTTATTTGGTTCATTTAAATCATCTAATTCATCATTATATTGGGTTGTACTGCCCTCTCTCGAGGAATATACATTTTCACCGTAATCATTAATAACTGAATAAGTATCACTCTCATAACCTGTGTCTAAATCAATATCATCATGAAAGATATTATTTTGAAATCTCTGAGTAATGTCGTGAGTTGTCGAATCTACTACTTGAGGTATAGGATCAATATTTTCCGAGAAATAGCAAGAAACAGATTGGGCTAATATGTCTGAACAACCAAATAGGATCGTATTCAATATTCGTGAAGCTCTAAGTCTACTTTTTTTATAATTCTCCTGGTATTTTGCAATATTCACTATCAAAAATGTAAACCATACTATAAGCAGGATGTAATGTATTATCGTCAGACGATATATTCTCTTTCGATGAACATCGTGAATTAAGGACAGCACTTTGGCCATTATTACGCTAAATACATTTTCTGGAGATGATCCCAGATTATCATCTTCTAATTCTACAGGAGTTGATTCATCATTGTCATAAAGCGCTCGTAGATCATCATATCCAACTAAACGAACAGACATGTTTGTTTATGTTAAATTAACCCCATAAGTAAATAGTATTTTTTATACCCAATATGAGTCAAACCTTCTTGATTAATAACCTTAATTACATATTACTTGCTCATCTTTAGTTTTTCCGATTTAATTTTGTGACTATATTACACCCATTTATTTTTTGTGTTTGGGTTTAATATTTTTTAAGATTTCTTAATTTTGTAGAAATTTTTGTGAAATTGTTTCCGAAATCATTTCTGCGCAACGAGGATCCAAACTGTCTCAAGGACCCCTTCCAAGGAAGATGGAACCGTTGCACTGTATGGCATGAATTCCTTTCTGTCATCATAGGATAGGGAGTGTGATCACTGGGGAGGGGAGTCCTTGCCATCACAGTCTTGCTAGCGCTAGGTTCAATGTGAACTCCTCCGGCACTTTGGAAATTTCACTCTGTCTGATAGTGTAGAAACTATTGAGATGTGAACGAATGCGGTTGGGCTCCGTTCTCGTTGGTAGTTGCTACAATACTGTAGAGGTAACACGAGCCTTTTGTAGATTAATCAAGGTGATTTATTGTACTTCTATGTTGTATACAAATTTAGCATTCATTAGTTGCAGTTATTTAGTATAATTAAAACGAGTATAAATTAAATAGCCAAGATGTTGATGCCAAAGGACGAAAGAAACAAGATCTTCAGATACTTATTCCAAGGTATGTTATAGAATGAACTATAGAGAACTTTAATGACAATTATTTTTAGTGGGTTAAATACAATTTGAATGGAACGTATTATATTTAAACAAACTTAGTACATGATTATAATAATAAACAAGATATTGCAGGATTTTGATTGAAATTGATACAATAATATGTTATGTATTTCACTTATAATTCCATATTTTATGGAATGACAAAAGGAATAATATTTTGGATTATCAAAGAGGTGTTAAATAAGATATAGTGAAGTGCAGTACAGTGGATAAAACAAATCAAAATAATCAACTATGATTCACAGTTGTGTTTTTAAGTTAATATCAGGATCGTTTGGAACTATTGTAACATTTTTAATTAAATTGCTAATTAATCCATGAATAGAAAATAACTTGAAGATATAGTGATACTATTTTATAGTTATAAGAAAAAAATACTAACAAATTATTCGAATTATTCATTTAATTCTTTTTTTTTTTTAAACAGAAGGTGTTTGTGTTGCCAAGAAGGATTTCAACCAACCAAAGCACGAAGAAATTGACACCAAAAACTTATACGTTATTAAGGCTTTACAATCCTTAACATCTAAGGGTTTCGTCAAAACTCAATTCTCATGGCAATACTATTACTACATCTTAACTGAAGAAGGTGTAGAATACTTAAGAGACTACTTGCACTTACCAGAACACATTGTTCCAGGTACTTACATCCAAGATAGATCTCAAAACGCTAGACCACAAAGAAGATACTGAACGGATCGTCAACCTTAATATCATTTTATATCTAGGTCATCTGTACTTTTTATATAATTAATTAATTATTAGGATTACACATAAACTTTCAACTCTTTTTATTAAGTTCAAATGATTGCTAATCATCTGCAAACCTCATATACATTAGGCTTCCATATACTTCAACTAGTTACTAAATAGATCACTGACATAGTTTTTAAGTTTTCGTGTTTCGCGAAGTTAGATTTCAACTAGAAAAGGTAAACAAACAGATGAATTCCAACTCATCAAACAGAATGAGAAAACATAGTGCAAAGGAGTGATTGCTAACAATTCATGCCTGTAAAATATATTCTCATCTTTATTATGTCAATTGAAAATGAATCTAAGGAAAATTTGAACGATTTAATACCATATTTGGAAGCACTTCTGCCTAGCATCAAGAGTTCGGAAGAAAGTTTGGAGACAATAAAGTTTATGCTTCGAGAAACATTTTTGGTCAACTTAGAGAGTTACAAACAGGAATCGTTAAATAATTTTATAAAAGAGAAATTGGAAGAACATGATGAGGAACCGAGTAATGAGTTATCTCGTGATGAAATAGACAAAAGTCAACTATTACTTCTTCGAAAATTTAAACGATGGGATAAGAAGTTTATCGAAGATACTGATGATACTGATGAGGATGAACATAAAATAAAGAAACCTAGAAAGGAGAAAAAAGAAATAAAAAGAGGAGCAAATCACATGAGTACAACTATTGTTAAATTGAATGAACCTTTACAGAAATTGTTAGGAAAAACAGAATCAACGAGAACAGAAGTTGTTAAGTTGATCTGGGCTTATATACGAAAACACAACTTGCAGAACCCTGAAGATAGACGTGAAGTTATATGTGATGATCAAATGAGATCAATTTTTGGAGATAAAGTTACAATATTTTCAATGAATAAGATGCTATCGCATCATCTCATAAAGCAAACACCGAATTCAGAACAAACAAGAATAATATCCAAGGCTGACTCTGTTGATAATACACAAAATGATGTCGATGAAAATTACAAAATAAACAAAAAGACTATAGAGGATATAACAATTTCAAATGATGAAAGCGGTGATAGTGAATACTTAAGCATGGATGAGACAGGAACTCCATAGCCCTACTCACGCAACAAGAACAAGCTTCTATCATACATAGTACTGAAGAACTAGGCTAAATGTATCGAAATTAATTATATGAAGAAGATATAGAATCTCTTTTTATTATTTCTACCGATTTACACCGGCATCCTCATATATTCAAAATAATCGCATAAAAGGAACTAGCAATTTCTTTATATAAAAATCCAAAGACATAGATCTGTATATATTGATATCAGTATTTTATATTTTTCACCTTGATAAACTTAATTTTACTATTCATTCCTAGATGTGTATTTATGTATATTTGGTATATATTTTTCAAATAATTGCTGAGCGCTAAGCTTTGATTTTAGAACAGATGATATATTTATAGTTAAAAAAACATCAATTAGAAATTGCATTTAACACCCAACTAATAGCAACATATTTTACCAAACGGGATAAATCAAATGAGCTGATACCATGCAACGAATGTCCTCCACGCAATCATCTGTATCAGTCGAACGTTTGCCTGTAACACCATCGGTTAAGAGTCTGTATTTACCGAAAGTGGATCCCTCTGAACTATATTTATACTCGTTAAAGCTATTAGTATTTGAATATATCAATGAACCAAGATTTCGTAGGAGAAATGTTCCAACATCAAGTCCAAGAGCCTCGGTAGATAAAAGATACAATGCTTCTTCTGATAGAAGAGCATCTCGTTTAGGTGCTCAACCATTTATTCAATCTTTAGGAAACGATGTTAATATTAACGTACTAAGAACTTTAAAGAGAAAATTAGAAGTATATCTAAATAATGTTACCATTAATAAAATTGCTGTTTCAAATCAGGATTACAGAAGAAGTTTAATGAAATTTTACAATGACTATTTCTTAAATCCAAATTTAAGAAAGATAATGGAGGATACTAAGAGGCCAGAAGATCTGATAGTCTATTTTTCCAAAACTGCGAGTAATCAATTGAGTAAATTTAACTTGGGAAATGTTCAAACAGAACTATATAATGAAATTTCAAAATTCATTGATTTATTGATCCAATTAATATCAAATGATGCCCCGCAAGAATTTATTGGAAGATTGAGAGATTTTGAAAACACATTAAAGCAAGGGACACCATCACTCCAAAATAAAAGATCGTCGATATATCAAAATTTAGAAAAGTCTTCAACTATTATTGAAAATCCCAAAATATCACCAGCATATACGCCAACATTCCGATTAGAACAGATTACGCATTCGACTTATTTATCAGAGCTATTTGATGTTGACCCAATCACTTTGCAGCAGGATGTAATAAAAGTGTCAAAAGATATAAATATCGAAAATTATTGTAAAGAATTACATAGCCTTCAGGATTCCATAAAAAATGACGAGGGTATTTTAAAAGTTAATGATTTTTCTTCTGTTGCAAAGTATACATCATGGAAAAATTATCAGATGAATGAAATAAATGCATTGTTTGAAAAGTTTGAAAGTAGATCCCTCGATTTAGGAGAAAGTTCCGATACTTCTATAATGATTCCCAAGAATCCAAGAGATGTCTTTATTGCATTAATGATTAAAATATTTGAGAAAGAATGTAGTAATCAATTAAATTCCTTAAATCTTTCACAAGATGCAATGTTTTTCTTAACAAAATATTCAAAGTATTGGATGATAGACTATTTTTCCACATTAAGTGTGTTACTGTATACTGCCATGAACTTGAGTGTTTTGAACGATGAGGAAATTAATATTCAACTGACTGAAAACCTATTTAGCATGCTCCAGTTGAGAATAATAGTTAAGGAGGAAAACATGGATACATCTGCTTGGAATGATAGAGATCAAAAACAGTGGATTATTAACATCTTACACACGTCAAAACAGTGTATTAATACGTTAGATAACTTACTTTCGGCCCTCTACGCTACAACCAAACCAAAATTCTCTCCCGTATTGACTTTTTACTATAAATATATTGAAAGTGACCCAGCAGTCGGGATGTTTAAATCATTTACTCAATATAGTGATAAGAATGATATTAAAAGGTTGAAAAAAACAATATTTAAAGCGTCAGAATTATACTATATCTCTTTGCTGGAAAGTATCCCAAAAGATAAGTCAATAAAAATACATCACATCCAAGATATTGGTGAAAAGATTCTCCAAGACATAAAAGAAATTCAAAAACGCTATACCAAACATTTGTTGGACAAGTTAAATATTGCATCCGTGTGCGCAGAAACGCTTATTGTTGCATATGCGACTGACTTTCCTTCAATGGTTAAAAGAGCTGAGAAATATTATAAATTGAATAATGAAGAGTCGATCGCGCCTGTGAATGCGTTAGAACTATATAGTGTTATTCGACAATTGGAGAATATTTATCTACAAATTCAACCTAAAAAAGATTTTCCATTCGATGCGGAGGATATGTTTTATAAATACTTAACAAAAATTACAAGAGATATTATCCAAAATGTTAAAGGTGTAATAACAACTTCTCTAAAAAATGAAACTTGGGAACGAGTTAACTCCGAGACATCATTTAGTCACTCAGTACTGGATATTTTTAAGATGGTAAATGAATCTATTAATCTTATTAAGGGTCTTGGATGGGGCAACTTATACCACACTTCAAAAATTCTAACATATATATTGAAGGCTTTTTCAGATGATTTAAAAGTTTATTCTCAGAGAACACTGAAACTAATCCAGAGAGATCTAAGGCAAGCCTCTCTAGATGCACTTCAGAAATCATCTAATGAAAGTATGTCGCAATTGCAAACTTTAGGGTCAGATATTAAAAATAAAAAAAGGTGGACATTTCACGACATGAAGAATGCTTTAAGATATTCCTCAACTTCAAGTATTGTCCCCCCTACTTTTGAATATAGGGCACGTACTTGTATAATGTTGAATGATCTGGAAACAATGATCAAAATGGTTAATGAATTGGATGAGAAAATCGATCCTGAGAATATATCATTACAAGTGGAAAAAGGAAAAGCAACTGATACGCATCAAACCGATAATCAAGAACCAGAGCATCAGTTGAAACAAATATATACAATACGAGTCATTGAAGCCAAGGATATCCGAGGGTATAGCAGTGATGGAATGTCAAATGCATCTGTGTCTCTGAGATGTAGTGCAAAACAGAGAGAAACTGGAAGTACAAGGGTAATTTCAAAAACAACTAATCCAGTTTGGGATGAAGAGTTTGAAATTGATTTGCCATTTAATGGACAATCTACTATTACATTTAATGTGTGGCATCATACGTCAAGTAAACTTAAATCGCTCAGTGGAGACGATCTTTGTGGTCGCGCAACATTAATAATAGATCCAAAGCATTTTACTGATGATGGTTTTCCAAACGCTAGGACATTAGATTTAAGCACACAGGGACAACTATCTGTCGAAATTTCATTAGAGACAGAAAAAATGGATGCTTTGTTCTCCTTCGGTAGATCTTACAGAATATTATCAAGGAGTAGAGATCAAGCTATTGCCCTACTGGTAGGTAAATTTTCTTCTTATGTTGTAATGATATCCTTCTCCAGAGAGACATTACAAAAAGTACGTGGTAGTTCTGGAACTGAACTCCCCACTGATGATGCAATTTATGATGCAATTATCCCTCTATTTGATTACTTGAACTCCAATTTAAATATATTAGCATCTCAACTGACTGGTGAACTTTTATTTATGGTCATGCTTAAGGCGTGGTTCACAATTTTAAAGGCTGCAAATAATTTGGTATTACCGCAACTCTCAATTGCGAAGAATAAATTGGCATTAACAAAAAAAAATCTATGGGGACATAACAGTTTAACAATTACTGGGTATGGGAGAGCTTTAACGATTAAAGAGGTCGAAATCATTTTTAAATGGTTGGATGCATTATGTGTTGATTTCTTCTATAACAATGGTGAGGGCCCACCTCTTCAAGATCTGAAAAATAAGGACTATCAAAAACTAATGTTAGTTCCTGCCTTTTATGATAAGAGTATAACAGAACTGAAATTAGATGTGAAGCGATTAACTCCTTCGTATTATGCACATCTGGATAGAAATTATCGCGATAACAATCCAAATCTTATGGTTAGTAGAAGATTAACGTCTGTTGAGAGACGAAAAACAATTATGAATAACAATTTCAGAAAAACCAAAGAACAAATAGATAGAGAGGACCGAGATGACTCTAAAGATATGCTTGAAAGAGATTCAGAGTTATTAGATATCATTTTAAGAATATTAATAGCAAAAGGTGAAATTGACTTTGTGTACAAACATTTACATGAAAGAAAGTTGAGAAGAAAGATGATTGTCATCACTTCCGTAGCTGGCAAGGTCTCGAAAGGGCACAAAATTAAGTACAAGAAATAAATACTTGCATACATATTTTACAGATTATTTTTAAAGGAACATTATTTGCATTTCATTTGATTAGATTATTCTTCAAACCTCACATATTATTCTGAATTTATGTAATAGTTGTTTAACGCGCCGCTTCTGTCATATAACAATTGATTGATAAAGCGATGGACATTATTTTTATCTCTGGCAGGATATTTGCTGTTATTTATGGAATCTATATAAAAGAATTGATGATTGTTGCAACCTTACAAATGTGCTGATGGTCAATTTTTTTCTCAAAAATTTGGCTTTAGAAAATAAAATATTATCAATGGCTAAAACATACTACTACGCTGTCCAAAAAGGACATACTCAAGGTGTGTTTAACTCATGGGATGCATGTAAATCACAAATAAGTGGTTACAGCGGTGCAGTTTATAAAAAATTTTCTTCATACTCTGAAGCCCAATCGTTTTCTAATTCGAGTAGTGGTTACTCAGGGTCTAGTTCCTCCTCTGCAAGTAATGGAAGTACTTCTAACAGAAGAAGTACTTCCAACGGTAGAGATGCTATATGTGCTAAACCTAGTTTATCTTATTATTCACCTAGCTATGCTTCTCATTCATCATCATACCCTGGTATTTCAAAACCAGCAAAGATTTCAACTAAAAGCACAAATGCTGAAAAGTATTATGCAGTCAAGAGTAGCAGTCCTCAAATAGCCAGTAAAATATTTACTAATTGGAAAGATTGTAAATCCTATGTTTATAGAAAAAAAGGTTTATCATTTATGAAATTTGACCTAGAAGATGGCGCAAGGAACTACATTGATGGTACTTCTAATGCCACTAATGATTATAAGCACATTGCTGAATCACAAAGTTCCTTCTTGAAGAATTATTCTATTCCATCGAACCTTGGTAAGAAATTTAACAAGACTGTTAACGTTTATTGTGATGGTTCATCATTATCGAACGGTATGAGTGGGGCAAGAGCAGGTTATGGTGTTTTCTTTGATGGTGAATCAGAAAATAATATCTCTGAAAGATTGAGAAACGGTGCTCAAACCAATAATAGAGGGGAAATTCAGGCTGTTTCTAGTGCGCTTGAAAAGATATGGAATAATTTAACAACAAAGGACGAGAAAAGTGTCTACAAGATTAAATCTGATTCTGAATATGTCGTTAAACTTCTAAATGACAGATATAGTAATTACTCGGATCAAAAGTTAAATACTTTACCAAACAGTGATTTAATTAAAACTTTGATTCAGAATTATACTAAAGTTAGGCAATATTACGAAATCAACAAAGATCATTTTGTTGGAGACACTAACTTCCAGTTAGAATGGGTTGAGGGTCACGCAGGGCATGAAGGTAATGAATTGGCGGACCAATTGGCTAGAGAGGGTGCCGCCAAAGACTAGTTCAGTTTGGGGAGTCTAATTGACTTTTTGATTGACTTTTCGTTGATTATTTCGTCACATTATTATTAGTGATGCTTTTTCTAGTAAAAGTTGTTTGAATATTGACCTTGGACACTGAAAATATATATAATATTTTAAAGCTTATTCTCATATAATTTTCATCCAACAATAATTTTATATATCTATATTCTATTTTATGAGAAGCTGGGATTTATTGCTAATTATACATAAATTCTATTTTCTTTAGATTAAAATAAAGTATGACTATTGCTAATAAACTAATCGTGAGTATATATATATAAATTTTTTTACATGGTCTGAAGTTGTTTTATTATATGTTATTTTATGTTTATTTATGTTTATTTACTATTAGTACTCTTTTTGATTATTCAAGACACAGAACAAAATATAATTTTTTTAGAATGAATGTTGAATAGTTTAGGGATTGACATTATCTTTTATAAATGTATATATTTACATGATGCATAAATCCAATTGATCAATAGGGATCATATATAGTATAAAAAGTACTATATTTTCCCTTTACCTACCAAAGACATAAAGATTCCTTTCATCATAATTCCAAATTTTGGTAATTAGATCTACCAGACCATTGTTTTCAGTTTCAATTTCATAAATACCACATAATGCAACAAATGACGAGGTATATAAGGTCCAAAGAGACGTATCGTGCCATCTTGGGTACTTCTCTTTTGGAACTTTCTGATATATCAGTGAAGAAAAACCATAATGTGTATACATTAGAAAGAAAATACTTAATGTTGCATCGACCATTGGATTTAATGGAATACCCTGGCTTACTGTATAGAATGGAATCAAGGTTAGAGGAATTAACGTGTATTTGGCAATCTTCTCGTAATCCTCTTGAAACCTTCCACTTAAACCTGGATCAATGGGTGGTTTAAAATAACCTGGCCTTGTAGGAGTTCCTTTTTTCTTATCCGGATCTTTGTTATCTATTTTTACTTCTTTATTAGTTTCGTTAGTATCCTTTATGCTATTTATACTGTTTGTGATGTGTCTTAATCCAAATATTGTCGAGCTTCTTAAAGTGTTCGTCCTAAGAACGTTTTTCTTGCATGCGATCGATCTTAGGTTTGATCTGATTCCGAGTCTTGATAGAAACATGGTTCGCGAAAGACCCTACGTTCTTAAGTTATAATCTATGTAATAATGCACTAACAAATGTATATTTTATCTCGAATATTTAGGCATAGTACTATCAATGGGTTTCATTTTGGCCATCAAATTGATTCGGCCAGTGAAAAAAATGACAGTATTCTGACAAATAAATAGTCAACGACACAAAGAAATAAGATGCAATACAGCAAGAAGATGCTAAATTTAATGAGTAAATATATTTATAATCAGGCTTTTATATATAATAAAAAACTACTATAATTATGGGTTTTGTAACCTTTTTTGAAACTCATATTTTGGGCAAAAACCTACAATTATCTACCTGGACTGTTAATGAATGGCTGAACATATTCCTCTATATATCAAGACTTCTCATTTATGTGACCGTACATATACTCATTATTCTTATCTATTCAATCTTATCAAGAGTTATAAATTCAACTCTCTATTCACATTTCCGGAGGTTATATATCACCTTTTGGAAGTGCATTCCAATTTGTGGTGAATACAAGGTTAGTTTTATAGAGAAAATTACCTTCTTTGTTACAGATATATTGTTGCCAAGGTTATCCTTAGCAAAAAAGATAATTGAGATATTGTTTCATTTTGATTTGTCTCAAGAATTGTTTCAAAACAAGAATAATATACAGATCCTTTTCACAGGAGAAAGTGAGGAGTTGCAATTAATCGAGAACAATATATTATTAACAACAATATTTATATCTAATCACAGATCCATAAATGACTACGCTTTAATTAGCCATATATTACAGCACATAATGAAACCTAATGGAGAACAAATCTCTAAATATGATCTCATTCATCAATTATTGTTTAATAATGACCATAATAGAATGGAAAGGTTGTTAAAAATACGTTTTGTTGGTTGGGGAGAAATATTTAATTCAATAAGATTCAGTGTAATGAAAAACATTATACTAAGAGACGAAAATTATACCATTGAATCAAATGATATAACTAAAATGCTTCAAGAAAATGGTAATCAAATTTTGGTAATCTTTCCTGAAGTTAATATTTTAACAACCGAGTTATCTATAATACAGAGAAAATTAAATGAGAAATATTACCCCTTTGTAACAAAATATTACAATGTGCTTTATCCAAGATTCAAAACGTTTGTTAGTGCAATTAACAGTTTAAAAACACTTAGTGATATACCAGTTCGAAATTTTAATAGACGGATAATAAATAGAAATTTTTTAGTTGGAGCAAAAGTTATGTTACATAGTAATATTACTAAGCTTATTAAAGAAGAAGACAAAATTGAAAATATTTTATTGCAAAATACTAATATTGATAAGATTACATCTTTATCTTCTGTTGAAAAAGTGTCATTGAATAATTTTGTTTATGATTTTACAATTATTTATTATCGTGTTAAAATTACAGAAAAGGCTCATGATCACAATAACGGAAGTCTAAAAGTTCACGAAGGAATCCAATTGGAACAAATTGCACCATCATTTCTCGAAATACTTCATGCAAATTTTAGTGAATCAATTGATCCAATTTTTATTATGGTAGACCTTCGCAAACATAATATCCAAGATATATTACCATTGAAACCAAAAAAATTAGAAAGGTGGCTAGAAACACAGTGGCTGAATAAGGAAAAATTAATAAAAACTAACGAAGAATGTATAACACTGAAATAAAACAATAGTTAATTGCAATTTTATTACTGACACTCTATTATTCAAATAATAATTCTTCTCACATCGTATAGGATGACCCTTTGGAATTAGGCGTTTTCCATCGAAGAAGAAAATATTGAGATTAAGTTATGATGGGATAGATAACCACTGTAAATGTTTACCAATAGGTAAATTACAGATAAAAAGATCAATCATTGAACTCAATTAAGGTTGGCCGGTTCTACTAGTTTAATCAAGGAATAGCTTTAGATTTATAAATTAATCTCTGCTTGGGACGTCGAATAGTAATTGTTTCTCCTATTACTTTTAAATAAATTAGGAAAGGCTTAAAATAAATCCATAAAAAGAAACAATTGAAACTCTCAATTGCAAAATGTTAACACAAAGTTCAATTCCTGAAGTAAAAGAGGAAGTAATAGGTTATGCCATAAATGATCGTAAGGCTAAATTACCTCAATTCCAAGACTTAGGTCCACCAGATTTGATCACATTAGTTAAATATATAGCATCCACTAGTAATCCGACTACATCAACCACTCCTGATAAAACAACTGATTCTTCTAAAGTTGCTAATGTTGATCCTGCAACAATATTAAGCGAATTACATTCCCATGATAAACTAAAAGGTGAAATTGGTACATATTTTTATTCGTTAGGTGCTGACACATCCGATCCAACATCCATAACCATTTTTTTGAAGAAAATAACAGACTTAATTACAGAAGAACCCCAAGTATGGTTTGGTAAAAGGAAAAATTTCCAAGTCGCAAGAATTTCTATGTCTACTTGGAATACCTTCAGAAAGTGCGATATGAATATCATTGTTCACATACCAGGTACCGTTCAAATGTTTGCAATTGATTCAAATGGTGAACAATTACAAGTTGAACCAGAATCACAACAAAGTAGAGTTATCTGGGCAGAGACGTTTATAAGTGGTATTGTAAGATCAATAATGTTAATGAAAGATAACTATGAAGATGGTGAAGTACAAAATTTAGTTGAAACATTAATTGTAGATCCATTAACATCTGGTGAAATTGATGCTGTTGCCGATACTTTTATTGAATTATTCCCAATAGTATATGAAAATGGTGATCTATTAGGGGCACCTTGTCATGTTATTAATGTTTCAAGAACCAATAATTATTTGGCGGAGACTTTAATAGAACTTGTGAAACTTACACATTCTGTTGACGCATGTCGTGAAATGTTAGAAAAATTAATTCAAAAATACCCAGAAGCAGTTATATTATTAGTTCGTGTCTTATTAACCAATGATTTCGAGGTTGATGCAATTAAGTTGGTGCATGACCAATTACAAAAAATTGAAGAATTTGATTATTCGATTAATTTATCCGACTCAACCGAAAATGATAGTTCTGTCAATACACCATTCCCAGTAGATTATAAATCCGAATTATTATGTGTTCAAGCAGAATTTTTGCTAAATGTTAAGAATGAATATCTATTAGCTCAAAATTTAGCACAAAGTGCTGTTAGTTGTACGCCAAGTGAATTTAAACCATGGTTTTTAGTAACAAAAGCCTACATTAAACTTAATGATATTGAAAATGCATTACTGTCATTAAATGCTTGTCCAATGTCGTCATTAAAAGAAAAATACGTTCTAAAAAGAGTCGTACCATTCCCAACAGATTCTTCTTTACATTTACCATTACCAGTTGATGTAGTACTAGATGAAGTTACATCATTAAATCCACAAGATATTCAAAGGGAGCATAAATCTGCTGACCCAACATTAGTTAATCTTGCAGCTTCTAATTTGAAATCCACGTTCCAATTAGGTTATAAATTATTAACCGACATTGTTCAAGTCACAGGCTGGGAAACATTACTAAAATTTAGATCAAAGATTTTTGTAATGGAAGATGAATATCAAAATTCTTCTGATGAAGTTAATTATTCTTCAACTAACGCTAATACTGCAGCTTCCGTTAATAATATATCTGTAGGGAACACAGAGACCAATCAAAGTAATGGTGCTAACAATATAAGTACTATTAGTGAAGTAAATGATGATAATATTACTAGTACAAATACAATTTCCTCGACGGCAACGTCATCCTTACGTGCCAAGAGACTTTGTGAAAGATGGTTGGACAATTTATTTATGTTGTTATACGAGGATCTAAAGACATACACACTATGGCAAACAGAACAATTATATTTTGAAGCACAAAATACGTCATATAATAAACTTACTTTTGAATGGGAATTATTTGGTTTATGTGCTCGTAGATTAGGGCATTACCCAGAGGCAGCCAAAGCTTTCCAAAGAGGTTTATCACAAAGATTTTCATCACAATCTGCAAGAAAGTTTTTAGAATATTGTGTTAATGAACGTCAACGTGTTAGACAACTATCAAACGTACCAAATTCTGGTATGACATCAGGCCAAATAATGACTCGTATAAATGAATTAGATATTACAATAATCGATCTATGTGTTAAAGTATGTTGCTGGAATCATCGTTGGTACATTGAATTTTCTACACAATTATTATCAGCAATGGGTGTAGTAGTACAAGATTTAGGTTTAACCAAGGTATCAAATGAAATATCTGCTAGATATCCAGAAACTGTGTATAACCTAGTCAAGGACAACATTCTGCTATTTCTAGATGAATACACCAACGACTTTTACGACAGTTAATCTGATCTTCCTATATATATAAAGATATAAGTATCTAGGTAACTCGTAGTTCTTCATCAACATAGACGCACTCAAAAAGCTAAGAGATTATCTTACAAATATCCAACTTGAAAACTCAGGAACAAAGAAGAAATCAGAACATGTCACTCTCATATACTATGTACAATTAAGTAATCATTCAATCACACAAACTCTCTTTCTTCTACTGAACCAACCACTGATGAATTATTTAAGCAGAATTCCCAGCATGTTGTAAGATTTTTTTTTTAAAACCAGCAATTTATTTGAATCCTTCGGCTTGTCGTCTTAGAAAGTATCGCATGAAATAATTTTGACAAGCAAAAAGCGTCAGCGCATTTTAAGAAAAAATAATGCTTCAAAGATATAAATAAATACAGGTTTCTGTGAAAGCCACTCTAGATAAAAAGATTCATTAAAAGAGTGTCTGTAACCACGGTGAGGGAATAATATAAAAGAACATTTAGAAATATATACTACAAGATACCATAATTACTGATATATAGTCAATTCTGAAAACAGCACATTGAAGTTACCACTATTGATTCAACTTATTTGAAAAGTAAACAAAGGATTCAATATGGAAACAGAATTCGATATAGTACAACGAGAGCGTCTCCCTACGTTGTATGAAGTTCTGATACAGAAGACAAGTTCCCCAGTCGATTTATGGTCTTTTTATACTTATCTTTCACAATTTCCATATGCTATTAATTATTTGGATTTTTGGATTGATTTAATGGCACATATACGGCTTTGTAAAGATTATGTGAGAATAATTAGAGAATCTGCGATATCAGAACATATTGCAAATGAATATCATAATGAAGAATTGAGACAACAGCGTTTACAAGAACAAAATTCGAATGATTATACCAGTACTGAAGATGAAAATATTTCAGTAACAACCTCAGTTTTATTAAATTCATTATTAGACGATGGAAGAAATGATTTCCAAAAGTCACAAGAGATGGGTAATCATATTAAACGTGATAGTAACCACTACCCTCCAAATATTGTTGAATTAATAGATAGTTGGAAAAGTCATTCAGGTGTACCGAATGAAGCAATAAATATCGATAATCCCAATTTAGCAGCTCTAATGGACGGTATTCTAAATAATCACCGAGAAGGATTACCATTACCACATATTACAACAGAAGAACTAAGATCAAATGCATTACACATCTGTAAGATGTATCTAATTTCATCAGAGGAAAGTGAACGCTATTTAATTAATATACCAGATGAAGTAAGAATAAAAATAATTGACCAAGTGAAAAACCAAGAACGTTACAGTCCGGAAATTTTTGATGAACTGAAGACTCTAACCTATCAATTTTTAGAAATTGATTGTTTCCCTAAATTTCTAAGTAGAGTGTCATTACATAATATACACGATGAAATATCAGATTGGAGATTTCGTCAAGAGGACAACACCGATATAGATGATCATAGATTACAAAACCAATCAACTGCCCAAAGAACCAATAAAGAGAATAATATAAATTCCATCAAATACCAAGGTTCAAAATCACCATTTTCAAATTATACATCATTGAGTAGAACTGTATTTGGGTTAATTTGGTTAGGTATAGGTTTTTGGATTGGATATGTACTAATTTTCCTTAAATATAGTCGAGCTATTCGTGTCACTACAGTTGTCCCATTCGCCATTGGTTGTTATATGATAATCTGTGGTATGTATCAAGTCGATATTATTTATTCATGGTTTGGTTTAACGCAACGATTATTATTTAAAGATAATGATTATGATAATTTAAATATTAAGAATGGTGATGATCTTCCGAATCAAGATTTCGATTTAGAAAAGAAAAGAAAAACAGGTTATAATAATATCCCATTCATATTTGCACTAGTAGGTGGTAGAAATAGATTAATGAAAATTGAACATCCATTTATCAAAAATTTATTATTCAAGAGAGGTTTATGGTGTTGTTTATTAGTTTTCCTTTCTACCGCTTGTTTCACAGTCATATTCAGTTGTGTACCTGGCTACAGAATTTAAATTTATTCTATTAAATAACGATTTTTATATAATAACATTCAGCATTTTAATTCATAATAGCATACATAAATATCAAAATATTCATAAATTAAATATATTTTTATATATAAAAAATATAAAAAAGTACTCCGCGACGGGGAATTGAACCCCGATCTAGCACGCGACAAGCGCCAATTCTAACCATTAAACTATCGCGGAAAATGTTAAAGAAAATTAGCACTCACACTGGGGGTCGAACCCAGAATCTTCTGATTAGAAGTCAGACGCGTTGCCATTACGCCATGCGAGCTAAATTTCTTGAAATTTGCTGTATTTGAAACTGAATAAGATCAAGTGACGACGAGTCACGTGAATGCTAATTAAGTAAGGAATTAGTAATAACTAGAACTGAAACAAGTTTACTATGTATGCTGACCAAATAAGGTTATTGAAATGAACCTCAAAAGGTTGAGTTTGAGACACCGTGTCAAAGTCAACATAGAGTTATAGCTCAAAATGTTATTATGAAATAACATATAAAAAGGACATTAATTTCGGTCCTATCTGAAATATGTTCCCTTACATTTATAAGTTGATATATAAAAAACAAGTAATAATTAAGTCTTCGATTCGAGTAATAAATACCACAAAATTTGTAATATTTATTTGTTGATCAAGTAATGATCAGATAAAATAAAAGTGAGATTCGAATATGAACAAGAGTGCAACTCAAATAGGAAAGAGTGTACCTCAAAATAATATGATGATCAAGGAATGATCAGATAAAACAAATATGAAACTCAAAATAAAACAGAAGCGATCCTAGTGTCATAAAGGAAACACAATTGTTATTAGGATTACGAATGAAGAAT
>PPOH02000227.1:144253-160684 GCA_003708465.2 Kazachstania kunashirensis
ACACTGTTCTATAGAACAGAAGCGATCCTAGTGTCATAAAGGAAACACAATTGTTATTAGGATTACGAATGAAGAATAAAAGTGAACTTATATAAACTGATGATGAAATAGTGAAATTAGTTAATAAAGTTCAGGTGATATATATATTTTATACGTAAAAAGGGGAGAGTTCCAACTCCTGACATTTATAAGTAGAACATAATACGATATGACTTTAGAAACAACTAATACTAATCAACAAGAAGTTCAACAATTGTGAAACCAGCCAGTATAATAAATAGTTTCACAATCTGGTACGTAACGCTGACAAAAAGCAAATAGTCATTGTCCTCGACGTTACCAACTGGCACGTGACCCCCACATATCTTCACGATTTCACAAAAGCGTAGTCCGATGCCCACATCATTGGACACGGCCCGCACGGCAATTATCCAATCGGAAAAAACACGTCACTGTGATGCACGGCTTTCGCATCCGAACGCCTCTGGAATCTTCTGCGGAAAAAAATTGACGAGATCTTGAAAATCAAAAATTTCCGAAGCGACGATTTTCACAGCGGGCAAGTGAGTCACGAAGTTTTCTGGAATTTTTGTGCGATGACAAGGAACTAGAACCTTATTTTGTTAGCTGAGAAACTCATATATATATGCAAAAAAAGTTGGTTTGCACACACAAGATAGTTAAATAGTACTACTTTTTTTTTTTTTTTACTTTAGATTCAAAATTTTATCTTACTATAACTGAACTATATTATACTAATATACTTTTTTAATTTTAAAACATTCTGGAAAATTATATTTTGTTATCTTTTAATTAAATTTTAATTTCCTCTATTTTTGATTAAACACTTGTATGTTTAAACTATCAGAATCTGAATACACCTGTCAAGACTACATATCTGATCACATTTGGAAGACCAGCTCGTACTAAAAGGAAATATTTTCACAAACCCTAAATCCAATCTATTAAAAATAAAATAAAATAAAATTAAAACAATCATGTCTAAAGCAATTTTTTCTATTCAAAACGGTCCATCTTTCGAAGGTATTTCATTTGGTGCAAACAAATCTATCGCTGGTGAAGCTGTATTTACAACTTCTTTAGTCGGTTATCCAGAATCCATGACCGATCCTTCCTATCGTGGACAGATATTAGTCTTTACTCAACCATTAATTGGTAACTACGGTGTACCAGACGGTAAAACTCGTGATGAGTTCAATTTATTAAAAAATTTTGAATCTCCACATATCAATGTTATAGGTATTGTTGTTGCAGAGTACGCTTATCAATATTCTCACTGGACTGCCATCGAATCATTAGCTTCATGGTGTCAAAGAGAAGGTGTCGCTGCAATCACCGGTGTCGATACTCGTGCAATTGTTCAATATTTAAGAGAAGAAGGTTCTTCATTAGGTAGAATTACTATTGATAAAGATAAACCAGTAGAATTTTTCGATCCAATGGCTACTTATTTAGTTAAACAAGTTAGTACAAAAAAACCATTCCATGTCGCAACTACTTTTAAAAATTCTATTGCTAACATTGCATTAATCGATTGCGGTGTTAAAGAGAACATTATTAGATGTTTAGTCACAAGAGGTGCCAATGTTACAGTTTTCCCTTACGATTTCAAGATTCAAGAAGTTGCATCTCAATTCGATGGTATTTTTTTATCTAATGGTCCAGGTGATCCAAAGATGAATACAGAAACAATCAAAAATTTAAAAGAATTATTAAATAATTCAAAATTTGATAAAATTCCAATTTTTGGTATTTGTTTAGGTCATCAATTACTAGCTTTAGCTAGTGGTGCCAAAACTATCAAATTAAAATATGGTAATAGAGCTCATAACATTCCAGTAATGGATTTGACTACTGGACAATGTCATATCACTTCTCAAAATCATGGTTATGCTGTTGATGCATCAACTTTGCCAAAGAATCAATGGAAACCTTATTTTATTAACTTAAATGATCAATCAAATGAAGGTATGATTCATGTTACCAGACCGATCTTTTCTACTCAATTCCATCCAGAAGCTAAAGGTGGTCCGTTAGACACTGATATCATGTTTGATAAATTCTTCGAAAATATTTCTAATTTCAAGTCTCAAAAAGATTCTACCGCTGTTGGTAACGCAATCGAAGAAAAGAAACAAAAATTGGCTCATTTAGAGCAATTCAATTTAAATGTTGATATCCTAGCAAAGGAAAGAGTTTTGTTATAATCTATTTGCGGTTAAATTTTAAATTTTAAATTTTGAAATTGTATAATTCCTATTTAAACTTCAACTATTCTTTAATCTATGTAGCCTTTTTTGTAAAAGATCTCAAAGAAAGCATAATAAATAAAACAATTAAAAACATTAAATTTCATAAATTTATTTATTTATTTATTTATTTATTTATTTATTTATTTATTTATTTATTTATTTATTTATTTATTTATTTATTTATTTATTTATTTATTTATTCATTTTTCCGTTCAGTCAGTATACTTACTACTCGCCCTGCCACATTCAATTTTTCAATTCACTTCACGAAAACAAAAAAAAAAATGTAGTGATAATATACAAAATAAAATAAAGAAATAAAGAAGCTTGAAAAATGTTGCCACTTTGATCGCAGTATAAAAATAAGTAGAAAACAAACACTATATATGACCATGTCTGATCCTGATACATCACAAGAACCTACTCCTATACAAGACGTCCCAATGGAGGAATCAGAACATGATTCACAATATTGGGAAGAGAGAAAATCACGTTTCATTCTCTCTGTTGATCCAAAAATTGCAAAACAAAAAGACACAAATGATACTTATAAGAGGTTCCGATATTTGTTATCTTTAACAGATTTATTTCGTCATTTTATTAGTATGAAAGCTAAACATGATAAAGCAATGCAGAAATTGCTAAAAGCTATAGAGACAAATGGCAATACCAATTCGACAACACATAACCAAGGCTATGTATCAAGACATCACAGAAAGACAGAAAAGGAAGAAGACGCTGAATTGATGCGTGAAGAAGAAGGTGAGGATTTCGAAGATTATGAAGATGACGATTTCGTCACTGAATCACCATCATTTGTTAAATCAGGTAAATTAAGAGATTATCAAATACAAGGTCTAAATTGGTTGATTTCATTACACGAACATAAATTATCTGGTATACTGGCAGACGAAATGGGGTTAGGTAAAACGTTACAAACTATATCTTTATTAGGTTACCTCAGATACGTTAAGAAAATAGATGGACCATTCTTAGTCATTGTTCCAAAATCAACCCTAGATAATTGGAGACGTGAATTTAATAAATGGACACCAGAAGTTAACGTCATTGTATTACATGGTGATAAAGAAAGAAGACAGAACATTTTACAAAATTATGTAATGCAGGCTAAATTTGATGTCCTCGTAACATCATATGAAATGGTTATCAGAGAAAAAAATGTATTAAAGAAACTTGCATGGCACTACATTGTTATTGATGAAGCACATCGTATCAAAAATGAACAAAGTGCCTTATCACAAATAATTAGATTGTTTTACTCAAAAAATAGACTATTAATTACTGGTACACCCTTACAAAATAATTTGCATGAATTATGGGCGCTATTGAATTTCTTACTTCCTGATGTTTTCGGTGATTCAGAAGTTTTTGATGAATGGTTCGAACAGAATAATTCTGAGCAAGACCAAGAAGTTGTCGTTCAGCAATTACATGCAGTCTTGAATCCGTTTTTACTAAGAAGAATTAAAGCTGATGTAGAAAAATCACTTCTACCTAAAATCGAAACAAACGTTTACGTAGGTATGACAGATATGCAAGTTCAATGGTATAAATCACTGCTTGAGAAGGATATAGATGCTGTTAATGGTGCCGTGGGTAAAAGGGAAGGTAAAACACGTTTATTAAATATTGTCATGCAACTAAGAAAATGTTGCAATCATCCGTATTTATTTGAAGGTGCCGAACCAGGACCACCATACACAACAGATGAGCATTTAGTATTCAATGCTGGGAAAATGATTGTTCTGGATAAGCTTTTGAAACGTTTAAAAGAAAAGGGATCTCGTGTTCTTATTTTCAGCCAGATGTCCAGATTGCTAGATATATTGGAAGATTATTGTTATTTCAGGGATTATGAATATTGTAGAATCGATGGTTCCACAGCCCATGAAGATCGTATATCTGCGATTGATGAATTTAATAAACCAGATTCTGATAAATTTGTGTTTTTATTAACCACACGTGCAGGTGGTTTGGGTATTAATTTAGTCACTGCTGATACAGTAGTACTTTTTGATTCAGATTGGAATCCACAAGCTGATTTGCAAGCCATGGATAGGGCTCATAGAATTGGCCAAAAGAAACAAGTGCATGTATATAGATTTGTCACAGAAAATGCCATTGAAGAGAAAGTTATTGAACGTGCAGCACAGAAATTGAGATTGGATCAATTGGTTATTCAACAGGGTACAGGTAAGAAAACTGCAAACTTAGGTAACTCAAAGGATGATTTGATTGAAATGATTCAATATGGTGCAAAGGATATGTTTGATAATGGCTCAAACAAAATCACAGTTGATGACGATATTGATGAAATTCTGAAGAAGGGTGAAGAAAAAACACTACAATTAAATGCAAAATATGAATCACTTGGTCTAGATGACTTGCAAAAATTCAACGAAGTAGATAACCAATCTGCATATGAATGGAACGGTAAAAATTTTCAAAAAAAAGAGAATGACACAGTATCAAATTGGATTAACCCTTCAAGGAGGGAAAGAAGAAGAGAACAACAGACCTACTCGGTAGATGACTATTACAGAGAAATTATTGGTGGAGGTGGTTCTAAATCTTCTAAAGCGACTCCTCAACAAAAGGCACCTCGTGCTCCTAAATTGGTTCAGGGTCAGGATTATCAATTTTTTCCTAAGGAATTAGATATGTTGCAAGAAAAAGAACAGCTATCTTTCAAAAAGAAAGTCCATTATAAGGTTACATCATACGATATTAAAGGTACGACAGATGATAATGACGATAATGGAGAGGAAAGTGATGAGGACGAGGACGATGATGATGAAGAGGACGAAGCTGAAGTTAATTCGAAGAACAAAAAAAAGAAAAAGTCCAACCATAATCAATCTGATGATGAAAACGATGAAGAATTGAATAACAAAATAAAAGAAGAACAGGAGAAAATAGATAATGCAGAAAATTTCACTGAAGAAGATGAGACCGAGAAGCAACGGTTGATTTCCAAAGCATTTAACAAATGGACAAGACGTGATTTTTTGTCATTTATTAATGCTTGTGCCAAGTACGGTAGAAAAGACATGAAGAATATTAGGGAGGCAATTGAATCAAAAACTCCAGAAGAGGTTGATGAATATGCTAATGTATTTTGGGAAAGATTTACCGAGATCAATGGTTATGAGAAACACATAAATACCATTGAAAATGGTGAAAAGAAATTCGAAAAAATGAAATACCAGGAGAGTATACTAAGAAAAAAAATTGAACAATATGATTATCCAATTTATGAAATGATGATACAGTACCCTCCAAATAATGCTAGGAGAACATATAATTCCCTTGAAGATAAATTTATATTAATAACTATCGATAAAGTAGGTATATTAAGTTCCAAACTTTATGAAAAACTAAAACAAGAAATATTGATGAGCGATTTATTTATTTTCGATTGGTTTATACGGACTAGAACCATCCATGAATTATCTAAAAGAGCAAACACTCTACTTACTTTGGTAGTGAGAGAATATGAATCACCTGAAGGGCTAAAAAAGAAGAGGAAGAATAATAGAGAAGATTCAGCCACTCCAAGCGTAGCTACGACACCCAACGTCAGTGTAAATCCTTTGCCGACCTCTCTAGGTCAAATTTCTCAAGATACTCATGATAGAGATGTTATAAAGGCTGAACCAAATGGATTTACTGCAATATCAGGTATTGTATCGACGGAGTCAAAAATTGGGTCTGATAATCATCAAATAAATCACATCACATCTGTTAACTCCATATCTTCAATTTCGAGTGTTATTAAGGGAGATGCAATATCTAATAGCACGGAATTATCTATTGATGAACATCAGGATAAGAAACCAAGAGTAGAATAGACACTATAAATTGTATAAATATTATTAATTATCAATTAATGCATCAGTTTTATTTATTTTATAGTTATACTACAGAAACTTCATAAACATATCAAACGGTACATGCCAGATTTGAGTGGAATACCCTGATATATTTCCCAGTTTGTATAATTTATTCCTGGTAGCAGACATATATCGTTTGAATATTAAAAAATATCATTGCGTCGAATATATAGTAATATAATTCTAACCGATGGGTTAGTCGGGACTATCCTAATCTATTTTTCCATCCTATTGATATGCTTTTCAATCTTCTCAATTGCATTCATGAAATCCTTTTCATTTTTGTTCATCTTCTTCTGAAGTTCCTCTAGAGAACTCTCAATATCACTAGTCAGTTGAAAAACTGGCACTATTTTCTCACTACCTTTGTCATCCTCTTTATTTTGACCATTAGCAATTGGGTTTGTAATAATGCTTTTGTCTTCCTCAACCTGCAGATTTTCCGTACTCATTACTGGAAGTGTGTATATATATTCCTGTGTAATGTATACTTTGTTTATTGGAACTTTTTTGGATACTGTTTTACGAATTGAACAAAAAAGATGTATTTATATTCCGAAAACTGGAAAATATAATTTTATCGATGATTTGATACACAAAAACCAACCTACAGATAAAAATACATATAAAAGATATTATAATGAAATATGGTATCCAAAATGTACGTTGGCTAAGTAATCAGGCAATAGGGAGATTCATCTCTCTTAATAAGCACACAATTGGTTCCACAGTGTTTCAGGGTACATTATATGAAAGTGTTCTGATGAGAGAGATAAGTCAAAAGTTATGCATGACAAACCCAATTGAAAGAATTGGTGGTGCACATGATGGTGGTGTAGACATCGTAGGTACTTGGCCTGTAAATAAGATATATGATGCGACAACTGCTTTATTGGGGGCTTCTGATATAGAAATTCCGAAAAGATCAACTGTAAATGGCACCAGACTGATACCGTTGATTAACAAATTTAGGGAGAATGATCAAGTTGATCCACTCAAGGTACTAGTACAATGCAAAGCTTTTAAAGCAAGTAAAGTGACTCCGAAAGAATTGAGAGAGTTAGTTGGAACCTTTACTTCGATGGTTCCAAATTCTGAAAAAGATAAAACTATTATTATGATGTGTTCACCACACCTATTAACAAAAGATGGTTTAAAATTGATAAATAACATTCGTCTACCATTAATATACCTTCGTGTTGAATTACTTCGATATATAGACGATCAGAATAAGTTTGATATTGAAAATTCAGGTAAATTATTAAATTATTTTGAAAATGAATATGCAACAAAATTATTATTAGGTTGCAGAATTAGTGAATGGTTTAAGTTATCTATGTATAATAATAAAATTTTGAATTAGCCATTAATAAATATTCAATAAATTAAATATAAAAAGACAATTTACAATGAAATGAAGGGAAGTGAAACATTCGAAAATATATGTGATCGAACAGAATGATACGAAAATTAATAATTAAAATTTCTTCCACTTGAAACCTACGCTATAGGTTCTTGAAATGGCATAACATATAGCGCTTGATAGACAAGCAGTAGCAGAGAATATAACGTAGTTTCTATAATTTGCAGCAGATTGGTCACCGATAATAGCACCACTGATAGGAATACCGGCTAAAGTTATAAATGAGACAACAAAGTACATTGTTGAATAGCGTCTACCAAATTCTTCAGTCTTTGAAATTTGACCGCAACAAACTGGTAATAGTGAGAAAATTGAACCTGAGAAGAACCCATAAAGAACGCTGATCACATACATATTTTTCAAGTTAGTACCAAATGGCAACCAACCAATGAACATGACTAGTGATAGTGAAGTCAATGTTATGATAGCAATATTGAATCTGCCTACAATATCACTTAAAATTCCTGGAACCCATCTACCTGGAATACCAACTAAATTGATTGTCATAATTAACATGTACGAGTCTGATTGACTTATACCTTGACTCATGACATAAGAACTGTAGTAGGTAATAGCACATGTCAATGATAATTCACCTAGTACTGTACCAGCAACACAGAATAAATATTTTATGTCTTTGAATGCTTTGATATCCAAACTTTGCAGTAAGTAAACTCTTAAAATATGTTTAAAACGTGATTCATTTTCCTTTGGAACATCGATCACATGTGGTAGTCTTTCCTTACCTAATATGATAGCAGCACATAATAAAACTAGATCAATGAATCCAAGCGTTCTAATACCCCACATGAAACCATAGTCTTCTACACCACTTTTTTCCATACTGAAGAATTTACGTAACATTAATGGGAAAAGACCACCACCAACAGAACCACCGACGGTAGCTAGTGCTGTAGCGGTACCACGCTTTCTTTTAAAGAAATGTGCAGGCGCCCCCATCAATGGAGACATTAGAATACCGTTTGCTAATCCACATAATATTGAGTAGGTAATAATAAAATGCCAATATTCTGATGAATTTGCCAAAGCAAAAATACCTGCAACATGTAAGACTGTACCAACCATTACTGGAGTTTTAAATCCATTTCTATCAAAGTATGTACCACTGAAGATGCAAGAGCTGAAGGTAATGAAAAAATTTAGTGAGAAAATCCAACCGATAGTGGATGAGAATTGATTTTGCAGTTGATTATCTTGAACATAACTTTCTATGACACCACCGATGTTCATTAAACCAAAACATGGGACAAATCCACAGAATGAACCTAAAACAACTAACCATGCTTCTAAACCACCTTCTGGGAAATCATCTTCTGTTTCATTGTATGACTTTTCATCAATTGAACTCTCTGAATCCGAACATTCATGAGTCTTTTCATTTGCTAAAGAGTTTGTTGCGTCTGAAGATATTTTTTCTTTTTCATACAACGACAATGATGATACAGAATGTGAAACAGTTGATGCCAAATCGGAATAAATAGATCTTTCAGGAATAATGATTTCATTACCAGACATATATCTCCCTGTATGGGCAACTCGTGGTTCGGCAACTATTGTATCAGTTTGTGATGAGTTAACAGAATTAAATCTTTCTAAATGTTTATCTTGTGATGCCGTATTTGATAAATTTGCATTTTCCATTATCCTTATCTTTTTTGTTTAGCTAAATTGAATTAAAATATAATTTGATTCTTCTATTCAGTCTATAATTAACTTTTCTGTTAGTTAAATTGATCTACTAGGTACAATCGGAGTAGGCACGCGAATATCGAACTGCACAAAAAAAGAAAGAAAAAGCAAAATCTAAATAGTCACAACAATATACGTGATATAAACGTATAAAATATATGTAAAGTTGTTTATTATTTATGTATAAGCGTAATAAGTACAAGAAATAATATAAAGAAAGAGGATGGAATAGCCTTCAATTCATATGTTTTTTACAATCCAGTTATATACGATTACATTGGTATCCTCGAGGTCCGTTCTGTTATTTTTTAGTCAAGGAAGACTCTGTATAGTGAAAGCAGGAAAAGAGAAATTTAGTGAGTCAAATTTTTTTTTTTTTTTTTTTGTGAGTTACACACGGGGATCGGTTGCCGATAGTAACATTGAAACTTAATTTTGTTAGTGTTTTTCCGGCATCGCAGATAAAGGAACGAAAATTGTGCCCACCAAAAGACATGTAAACAATTTGAGTCACTCAATACCAGGTAGAGCTATTGTGTAATCCAACGTACAAGAGGTAGTATTTCCGACATGCAGATAGAAAAATTATATGGGTGTACATAGTGGTATTTGGAGATCTGCCATATGAAACTGAAAATGAGGGGCTCTTGAGCGTTCCCTCCCATCCTTGATACTTGCTTAGCACATAGTTACTTTTTGTAGTCAATCTATATTCCTTCTCTAAAGATTTCGGGAATATGGCGGCCGGTTACGGTTATATTATGAAAATATGCGTTGTGTGGGTGACACGTTAAAACGATCCTTGGAAAAATTACAATAGACAGCAAAAAACATGCTGAAGTGATCTGCATGAGGCATAAAATATAATGTGTGTAGCGTGAAAAAAAAATGTTAGGGATTGGCAAATAACATGAGCCATATTGTAGAAATAAAAAAGTAAAAATAGGTGTTTGCTGTCCGCTGACCACGGTAGAGTATGACCGATTGCTATTAAAGTATTTAGTAAATTTTATAAAGAAGTTTATAATTAAGTATTTCCATATTTCTCATATGAGACAGATTTTTTTATTTCTCTTTTGGATATCTATAATTGTCGGGATTCCCTTCTCGAAACACCCCATTTATCATAACCATATAATCCAGTTATAGTCAAGAATAATCCAATGAATTGTGTAAAATTTAGTTTTGATTCCCAAATTAATGCAACAATAATAATCACAATACGTTTCATAATGTTTGCGACGCTATAATTAACTGATGATAATAAACCAAGTAATTGAAATGCTAGCATAGCTTGAATAAAATGTGTTATACCATGAATTAAAATTAATAAGAATACTGAAAGCGTCAAATCTTGTCTTATGTTATAACCATGAATTAATTCATTGGTTAAAAATGGACCAAGTGTTAATAAAAATCCAATACATGAACAATAAAATAAAATAGTAATTTTATCAATTTGAACATTCGATGTGTATTGTTTATCATTGATCTTACTTGGTCTTACGGAATCATTGGATAAAATACCATTTTTATTTAATTTGACAGTTAATACATTTTTTGCAAATATATTTTGTGTAACAAATATCATCATAGACACAAATGCATACATTATACCTAATAAAATCATTGCACCAGTAACGCTATTATTTGATTTGCTGTTACCATGACTTGACCAACAAGTCAGCATAACGCCTGTGACTAATAAAAGCAATGTATAATAGGTTATTCTATTATATTTTTTATTTTCAAATAGCGAATAATAAGCAACAGTGACTATCGGTGATAATGATTTAATAGAGTGTACTAATGATATGGAAACTAGAGATGTGGCTTTATGGGATGTTGTGTGGCCAATAAATTGAAATATACCTAGTGGAAATGTTGTCATTAAGATTAATTTGCTTGGTCTTGAAAAGGTTTCTATAATACAGGATCTAAAATCACCATTTAGATATGTAGGTAGAATCCCTTCAGGGAAATTGTTTAAATGTCTTGAAATTTCACTATTTCTTAAATTTGGCTTTCTTAAAAAGTTAATAATGCATGTAAAACCTAAACAGATGATGGCACTAACGAGAAATTGTAATTCTGTGAATGCTACTGGATGTACAAATCGTTTTAAGATAGATTTAGCTAAGTTACTCGATGTAGATGAGCTAATATACCACACAATACAAAGTAGAGCGACTTTTGTATCAATTTCGGGCCAAAAATCTTTCTTGTATTGGTTTTTATATTCATTTGGAATTATATCTAATAAGCCATTCCATGACTGTTTAACCTGATCCCATGCAGATAAATTTGATCCGTGTTGTGCATTTAACAATTTTTGAGCCTTTCTCTCCTGGTAAACACTGTTTGGCCTGTTTGGTATGCTATACAAATTAGAATCAAATAAATTTTTATGAACAGAACTACGACGTTTCTTGGTCACTGAAATATTACCACTTGTTTCTACACTACTCATAACCTGTCAAAAAATATCTAAAAAATGGACAATGCAAAATGAAGAATGAAACGAATGTAAGGGATTTTTGAGTAAAAAAAAAAAACTAATCAAAGGGTATAGTCTGAAGATATATAGTTTATATGGCCGAAATGCTGTTTATCTAATCAACTAATATAGTTTTATTAGCAGAATAGTCATCTTTTTCCGCATCAAATACTTATTATATATTTAGAAGTGAAAAATGTTTGTTTGTTTTAAACCGAAAAATTTTAATAAAATTATTTAAGCGAATGGCTGAAGTAAACAAATTTCGATGTTTGAAACAACCCGAAATAAACAAAAAACAATAAACAATTTGACAGAGGTGGTCTTGAGAGCAAAATATAAAATTTATTTTGAGAAGTATTTATTTTTTATTTATTTAATCTTGAGTAGAAAACATATTTGACCTTAGTGTAGCCTCTTGTTGTCGCTTTCTTTGTTTAATACGTGCATCAAACTTGGCCTGTTTTTTTTTATTACTTTTTGTCCCATGAAATCGTTGAGATAGCTTTTTATAAGCTTCTTTTGTGGTTAATTCGTTACCTTTCTCATCCTTATAAACCAAATTAACCTCGGGATTATAATCTTTTAGAAATTCACTTTGAATTGCACTTGCTCTATTTTGAATCTCTCTTTCCTTGTCAATATGTATATTACCATTCTTCATGGTCGAATCTTTTTTATTCTGTTCACCATCTTCATATTTATGCTGTAATTTTCTAAATTCAATTTTCTGTTTTAATTTCAATAAGTCCTCCTTATCTGTATTCTTGACCTCAATAATTTCGTCCTTCTTTGGCAAGACATTATGCTCTTGTAGAAATTGCAACGTTGATGCTAAACCGGTCGAGAAATTTACACTTTCATTGCTAACGCTAGGAGTCTTACTACTTTCTACATATATACCCTCAGAAAGTTTATTATCTGACAAGAGATTGTCTTCAACTTGGAAAAGATCATCTTTTTCATCCTCTTCTGGTGTAATTAATTTAGAATCTAACGTGTTTAAAAAGCTTGTATTCTCATCAACAATTAGATTGGCTCTATTAATATGCATCTTTTGAATATCCATTTCCCTTCTTTTGTTCTCAATTGCTTCTCTTCGTATTTCGTCAGCTATTTCAATGGCTGATTTTGCAACATTGATGTCCGGAACATTTCTTCGAATAGCTAAGCTACTTGAAATGGAATTCTCAAAAGCTTCATTTTCATCTTCACCCTCATCTTCATCTATAAGATCAATCTTCTTTACCTCAGTTGGCCACTTAACTCTCTTCAGAGTTTTCACGGCAATGCTATCCTTCCGTTTACGTTTCTTTATTTTAGTAACCCTAAAATCTCCAGCGTCTTCATCTTCTTCATCGCCACTATTATCAAAGGTTACTTTCATTTTACCTACATTATTAGTGCTTAACTCTTCTTCACCTATTTCATCAGAGATGTTAGTCTTAGCTCCAATCACTAATACTGATTCTTCTTTTTCTGACTCATTCATTTCATCTTCAATATTTTTACTAGATACCTCTAAATCATACTTTTTTCGCCTTCTATCTTTATCCATACCTTTTAACTTTAAGTTCTTGCTAACACTTTTGAATGTTGCTAATCCCTCATCTTCCAAAATATCCTCGTCTCCAGATTCATCTCCATCATTAATGCCCTTTTCCTTTAGCGTTAAAACAATATCCTTACCAGCTTTCAAATCACCTAAATTATGGGATAGTTTCATCACTGGCATATCATCATATTCATCTCTTTCATTGTCATATGAAATCTTAACTCGTTGATTCGAATTTCCGTCATTCTGTGACCTTATCTCGTCTAACCATCCACTATTTACCTGCTTAGAGGTATCTCTATCTGAATTATTCACTTGGGATATCTTAAATAGACGTTTCCTTAATAAATTAGCTCTATTTTCGTCAATAAATTGTACATCATGATGGGGCTGTTGTTCTTCTTTTTGTTTCCTTGCAGGCTTATCCTCTTTGGTAGCGGCTGTTGCCCTCGCTTCAATTGGTTTTAAGCCTAACTGAATCCTAATCTTGTTTGTTTCTTCTAATGATAATGAAACCTCACTTGACATTATTCATGCTAATACTACCTGAATCCTATAACCACCAGAACTAGTTTACTTTACTTCGTTTTAAGATAGAATAAGAAAAAACAATATTGAAAAATTGTTTAACTTTATAATCGATGAGCCGAATCAGAGCCGAACAAATATTTGTATAGCATGGGTATAAAATAAAATTGATAATACAATATAGGACGGTGCAAAAAACTATTATGTGAATTTTTTGTATTCTTTAATGAACATATTATTTATGTATCTAATGTTAATATACTATTTTACAGAGTTTTTAAAGTTGAAAGGTATATGAATAGAAGAAGGATGAATCAGCAAACAGTATAGCTAATGCTAATCTATTTCTTTTCTTTTTTTTCCTTCTTGGACTTTTTGTCTTTCTTTTCCTTTTTGTCTTTCTTTTCCTTCTTTGATTTCTTTGATTTCTTAGACTTTTCATCTTCGTCATCATTTCTCTTTCTCTTCTTTTCTTTCTTTTCAGATTCAGATTCAGATTCAGATCCAGATTCATCATCAGAATCAGCTTCAGCAGCGGCTGGCTCAGAGACAGTATCGGCATCGGCATTGTATGCTCTAGCTTCAGTCATTTCAACCTTCTTAGCTTCACGGACAACCTTTGGAGTAGTTCTTAAATCTCTACCTTCTAATTGTGATAATCTATTTTCAACCTTGGCTCTAGATTCTAAACCAATATCCCCAGAATCATCTCTATCTTCAGCTAAAGCATCATAACGTAGAGAAACAGCAGCCTTGGCAGCTAAAACTCTAGCAATCTTACCCTTATTCTTACCAGTTGCTTGACCAACTAAAGAAGCATGATATAATAAACCATATTTTGGTGTATCATGTTTGGTCTTTAAAGCTCTGAATAAAGCCTTTTCAGCACCTAAAATTTGGATGGTAGAAGCTGGAGCTTTAGCTAAGGAAATAAGAGAACCAGAATGAGCAATTAATCTAGCACCAATTAATTCACCGACTAATTGAGTTAAATTTGGAGCTATAGCCTTCATTCTAGCAGATAAGTAGTTAGATAATTGTTCTCTGTATGCAGCAAAGTCAACAATTTGGTCAGCTAAGTTTTTGATATTGTCTAAATCATCTTGAGTAATTTCGGTACCCATGGAAACTTCAGCAGCGGTCTTAACACGTTCTTCAATTTCTTCTGGTAAAATTTCACTCATATCAGTGTCAGCAGCTTTAGATCTGATACCCATAGTTAAGATAATTCTAGCATAAGCGACAGAATCTGTAACAATCTTAGCTAGTTCAGGGAAATGCCAACCGTACCATTCCTTACATCTCATAGCATAGGTATTTAGTTCCTTATCTAAATCGTCTAATAATGCAATAGCTTGTATAATCATAACATCGACTTTGTCAGCAGAGAATTTCAATTTGTGACGACCGATAGAATGTGCTAAACCTAAAGACATCTTGCTTAAATCGGTATCATTTAAACCTGGTAATAATTCTGGTAAATATTCTTTAACAGCTCTGTAAATATCTAAAGTGACAGCATCAGAAACAACATTAAAGTTTAAACCTAACTTATTGATGGAGTTTGCCAATTTTGTTTCACTAACAATTAAAGTACTTTTCTTATCCTTCTTGATTTCTTCTAATAATTTTTCCAATTGTGGAGAAACTTTACCTTCGATAATGGTGTTAGCTTCTTCTAGGGCATTAGCTGCGGAGTTGAACTTGGAGAAGGCAGCAATTTTAAATTCCTTTAAAACCTTGTCAGATGAATTTAAATCTTCAATTAATGAAGATGATTTGTAAATTTTCTTGTCTGAAGCTTTTAAAACGGCATAACCAGCAGAGGTTTCGGTTAAAATGTAAGACATTTTTAGCTATTAGAAGTTCCAATGAATATGTGTTCTACAGTACTGTTACAATAACCTTTGTAATGGATCTGTTTTTGTATTACGTTATTTTATTTCTCAATTTTGTTTGTGCAGGATGAGCTTTTGATGTTAAAATTTTTCGATGATGAGCTTTGAAAAATTTTAGAACACTCGATCACGTGACCTAAAATAAAAAGAATCGACTGTATTTATAATGATATATTTATATACTATATATTGTAGTAACAACAAGTCATATACAAATGCGCATTCTTTGGGGATGTTATATCTTGAATTATTGTATTATATATTCTCTCAGCAAAAATCATATTTACACCATTAACGGTTCTCACCCCATACAAGTGGTTCTTTTATGATGTGACTAATTAAATTTATTAAAATTTACAAAACTGATTATACAAAATATGTATTTGGAAAATAAAATAGTATTTATAATCGATCAGATTAGTAGAAGGTGGATGGTCTCTTGTAAGAGAAGGTCTTGGTAGACTTTTGGACTCTGTGTGGTAATGGGAATTTTAGATCCTTGGTTAAGAATTGCTTGATGTATTGTCTCTTGACATCAGCGGTCTTTTCAATTTCAGCAACCTTTAAGATGTGAATAGATCTAAATCTGGTTCTGTGTCTAGCAGCCATATCTTGGTATAAGGTTTCGACAGC
>PPOH02000228.1:0-18102 GCA_003708465.2 Kazachstania kunashirensis
ATCCTGATAGATTTTTATTGACACCTGTAAAACCAGCCTCTAATGGTGGTATAGTATCACCTATCACAAGAAAAAAATCTACTCTTTCTCAAGTGGTAGATAATGATGAATATCAGAAAGAAGTACATGAATCTGACAACGGTAAGCCAGAAGCTTTGATATTTTCCGAAAATGAATCGAGGGATCAAAGCAATGATACAATAAACTCAGAGGAGTCTTTTATAAAAAAGGTTAGGTTTACAGGGGTACCTCCAATGACAGCCGATGAAAATCCTAAACCGAAGAGGAAGGGTTGGTATAAGAAACCAGCTACGCTACATTATTCACCTGCACCACCACAAATCAAACTTCTGAGGCATAAGTTGACCCAGGAAGGTGTTGTATTCAGAACAAGTTTGAGAGAGAACTACAAGGATAACACAGTTGAATCCTTCGAGTCGGACCTTGAATATTCATCTCCAGTTAAAAGAACGTCTACATTCTTTAATGCAGATGAGGGTTCCATTAAACCATACAAGGAATCGGTAGGTCACAAATTCGCCTTAAAGATACGTGACAAATTAAGATCTTAACTAGTCATCCATTAGTGCATATATTATATAATATACCATTACATATTAATCATTCGTCTTATTTTATGAAGAAACATTTCTTAATTCAAAACGCATCGCATCGCATCATTTGAAAATTATATAAAAATAACAAACTCTATAATGAATAAAATTGAAATATCCAGTTTATTAAACAAGGATAAAATAAGATATAAATAACAAAAATAACTATGTCATTTACTTCGTCACTTCCTTCTCCTGTTCATTCAGTGAAGAAGCAATCTACTGTTTTAGTAAATAGGGCAGAAGAAAAATTAAAGTTGAAAATTTTAGCTGGGGAAGATATCAAGAAGGACACAGATAGTATTGATAATATTCACAACCAAATTGCATCAAATGTAACGTTTGAAGATTTTATACCATTAAGACAACGAGATTTTGACATTAAGATACCACAACCGTCACGAGACGACATTAAGAGTGCATATGATAAAACTACAGCATTTCTTAAGAAATTAATGACTGATGATCTCCAATCCAATAATACATTGGGTAATAAAACAGGGGCAATCAGTACTACGATAGGAAAACATAATGTTAATATAAGGACTGCTGTACAAGATCCATTACAACCTGCTCGGTTTAAGAAAAGTGGTAAAGTATACACACCTAAATTGGATGAAGAAATTAAACCTATCACTGTGTTACATGAGACTAATACTGAACAAGTAAGTGCCGAAGAAAGAGCCAAATGGAAAATACCGACATTTGTTTCTCAATGGAAAAATCCAAATGGTTTTACAGTTTCAAGAGTTGCAGGTGACGGTATGGGTACGGGTAGTTACGAAATTAGTGATGGTTTTAATAAATTGTCTAATGCATTAGAGAAAGCAGACCGTGAAGCTAAAATGAGAATTAAAGAAAAAAACGAAAAGAAAAGAATTAAATATGAGGAAGATGTGAAGGAGAAAGAAGATAAATTAAAATTATTAGCGTCAAGAAGACGGTATGAAAATCGTGATAATAAGCGTAAGGAACCATTACGTATTGAGAAACCCGATTTTGATGACCAGCAAAAAAATAGCAGTAATAGAAAGAAGACAGGTGTATTAATTGAGAAATTAAGAGATATTGCAAAACAAGAAGGCAGAGATATTAGTGAAAAAGTGGTGTTAGGTGCCGCTAAAGCAAGTAAAATGCCGGAATTGAATTATGATTCTCGATTATTTGTTAAAGGTGCTAATTCTAGTGCTCGACATAATGCTGAACAAGTATATGATAATCCATTATTTGTTCAACAGGATATTGATTCTATATATCGAACTAATTATAATAAATTGGATGATCGAATTGAGAATGAATCTGGTGAGATGAGTGTAATGGATAAAGTTAATAAAGAATCTGGTAATGAAAATCGTGGACCTATTGAATTTGCTAAATCTAGTACAGATAAAGAAAGTGTAGATAAAAGCATGAATGGATTACAAAAATAGGAATAAAAATATGTATCTATTTATATATATATATATGTTAATCGTTATCATTTTCATCAATTTCAATATTATTGAAATCATCTTTGAAGAAATTAAAAACATTGTCACTTTTATTTAATTTATCATATTTTTTAATTAATGATAATAGTTTATTTGATCTTCTAATTGAATATTGTTCAATTTTTTTAATTGTACCACTAATTTTGATTGGATTGATGGTAATATTATTAATATTACCAATTTTATTGATATAAAAAAGAGATAAAATTAATAAGTCTGCATCTTCTCTATGGCATCTAATAATCCCCGTAGAAGTATTATTTGAAAAATACTTAATTTGTAATAAGGAATTAACTTTACCATATCCATAGTCCCCAAAATTCTGTTGTAAAGATCGCCGTATTTCATGAATAATTTCCTTGATAGAAATTTCAACCGGCGATGACTTGTGATTAATCAGTATCAAATCATCGCAATTGTGGCTGTTTATCTCAGCAGCCGGGTACAACACTTCAAACAGTATGTATCTGCTCTTTAATCTAACCATAACACCCTCTGTTACTCTCTATTGTTGCTATATCTGACCATTTTATATCCTCACCTATTAAATTTTTCAGTTCTGAGATAATAAGTGAAAAATATTTCTTTTCTCTATTTTGATTAATTAATTAACAGTCACGTGCTAATTTTTTAAAAATAAAAATTAACACCCACACATATAATTCAACCCGTGCACCATCTAAACTCCGTGAAAAAAGAAATTATATGAAGGCACCCTTGTGGTCTCGGAGTTTGTCCTGCGGCTGTTTCTCTGCAGATGTTCCCCCCGCGGCCGGAAGAAATGTGTACGGATGTACTGTGGATCTCTCTTTTTTTGCATTATTGTTCATTTTGAGCCACATGTTACTCAGAGAACTGCGTAGAACACAGCGAGACATTACATAATAAAAAATCGCATTATCTAATATAAACTTCTTCTAGAAGAGAATGGATAATGACAAAGTGACTAATGACTAATGGATATGGTTGGATATTCTATATATAAGCAAACATATCACACAGCCTTGCAAATAAAAACACAAAGGGATTGGTGTCATATTTTTAGTGCAATTATGGATAGGGATTGTAGACAAATTCAATCAAAGAGTAGTGAGTCTCATATGATTAGAACTACAAAGAGTACACCCAATTTAAAAAATAATAAAATGTCGATTAATGATATTTCAAAGTGTTCATTGAATTCATTGAAAAAATATAGTGGATCGGATACAGAATTGACTAAAGATATGTCGTTTCCATCACCACCTTTATCACCAAAATTACATCATATGGATTATAATAAGGATAAAATAAACTCAATTGATGTTATTATTAATGATACTAATAAATTTAATAATTTATTGATTGTGAAACCTGTATGGGATAAAAATTTATTGGTTGGTAATTATCATAATCGTACACAAAAATTCTTATCAGAGTACAATTTTAATAATAAGGACTCAACAATTCTTGTTCCAATCAATAGAAATTTAAGAGTATTACAAACAAACGGGAGATATGTTAAATCTGATAATGATTGGTTACCGCGGAAAATTTTACATAGAAATGCGAGAAATAATCATTCTCACTCTTATTCTCATTCTCATCATAATCATAATCATAATCATAATCGTATTTCATCTGTTTCATCTCCTATACCACAATCATCTCCTCTAGCATCATCAATGGCAATCGGTAAAGCTCCACAGTACATCCCAAATATGTCATGGGAAAAACTACCAGATTATTCTCCAACAGTGTCATCATTACCTAAGGATAATATCAAAGCATTAAAAGTTGAATGGAAAGGTTCTTCTTTAGATTTATCTAATGATCCATTAAGAAATAAATTACATCCGGCAGAATTATTACTAGCACAAATTTTAAGATTACCATGCGATCTATATTTAGATTCAAAAAGAAGATTATTTTTGGAAAAAGTTTATAGATTGAAGAAAGGTTTACCATTTAGGAGAACGGATGCACAAAAAGCTTGTAGAATCGATGTTAATAAAGCGTCAAGATTATTTGCAGCTTATGAAAAGGTCGGTTGGTTAAATGATTCAAATTTTCAAAAATTCTTAACATCATAAAAAAAATATTAATCTCATCTCATCTCATATCATCTCATCGATTATATTTTGTTCTCTATTTTTTTTTTTTTTAATTAGAACCATTTGTTTCGATTAATTTATATTAAAATTTCAAGGCATTAAAATAAACAAAATATTAAAAAAACATCAAAAAATTCATCTATAAAACAGTCTATAGACATTCATATTATAATTTCTAATTTTACCATTATTAATATTACAATTTTTCATCCATCTATCTTTATAGATAGTATATATGCTAAAAAAAATTTAACAATTTTTATTTCATGTCATTTCAGGAAACAGACTCAGATCCGGATCTTTAATCTCTATTGTACAAATTTCTCCTTCCCTAACATTATTCCTGTGTGTACTATTATCTGATATACTTAAATCTTCTAATATCACTCCAACTCTTGAATCAATATAATTTGTCCTTGTCACGTGCATAGTCCCAGAATCTCTTTGTTCAATATTGCGTTTAACTAACGTCTGAATATCCTCTGTTGAACAGAATTCCTCACTCTCATTATACAATTGTTTTAGTTGCGATATCAAAAATCTTAATGCATCATCTATCGGTTTCAATGATTCAAAAATACCACTATTCTTAATATTTTCATCCATTTGTGATGATTCTTCCAATGTGGTTTTTATTGCTTCCATTACTAGTAATCTAAACTGTTTAACTTGTCCCTGCAATGTTTTCACTTTATTTATTCTTTTCTTTAATTCTTGATTCTTCAATAATTTATTCTCAAATTCTACAAATTTCATTTGAAATTGTCTAATATCATCAACAACATCATTATCGGCATCTTTTTGTTTAGCTAACCATGACATATCCAACCCTTGCTGATGTTTCAATAAAAATACATTTTGTTCAATCAATTCATCCGGTATCCTCAATACATTTCTCAATGCATATAATTCAAATTTGTCAAAATTCTTATCCACCGTATGTTCCAACAACGTTTCCAATTTTGCAATACCAGCTCTGATCTCCTCAGAATAATCAACTCCTTCAATCTGCCCCTTCCGCAGTAGGTATTTCTCCATAGCAGCAGTGCACTTGTACATTATATCATTAACATTGTTTATTATATCATCCAGCAACGAGATCGGTGGATACTTCAGATGCTCCGTCAGAATAGCAGTAGATTTCAAACTAGGTGCCGACATCTCTCTCAACCACACTATTACACCGTAAAAACTAACCCCAATGAATAAGATAACCCCTTGCTCAGCCATCCACTCCAACAACATGTTCACAAGGTTCATATGTTCTCTGTTTCTTAGTATGATTTGTTTATATTTCAAATTTCGTGTGTCTATGGTTACCCGGAAGGTCATCACCGTGAATAATGATATACTTCAAATTTTCTCTCAAAAAATTTTGCGATGAGCATTTAATTAAGTAATAATACGGTAAAAAAAATTTTTCAGTTTGAAAAATTATACAGTTGCAAGTTTAAAGTGATCTATTTTGTACAGAGTAAAACAGTTTTTGGATTGAAGCATCTATTATAGATATCACTAGACAATCATTTGATTTATTATTTCCCTCCTCATTATATTTTCAAGTTGTTTTGTCTACCATTTAGAAAAGATCCACTTCAATAACTAAAAGCAAGAATACATAGGATCAGTTAACTAACATGGATATCAATAAGCCAGTTGGTTCTGAAATCACTTCTGTGGATTTTAGTGTTCTATCCTCCAAGGATATCAGATCTTTATCTGCCAAGAAAATCACCAATCCAACTGTTTTAGATAATTTAGGTCATCCGATCTCTGGTGGTCTTTATGATTTATCATTAGGTGCTTTCTTAAGAAATCTTTGTACAACTTGTGGTTTAGATGAAAAATTCTGTCCAGGTCATTTAGGTCATATCGAATTACCTGTCCCATGTTATAGTCCATTGTTCTTTAATCAATTATACATATATTTGAGAAGTTCCTGTTTGTATTGTCATCATTTCCGTTTAAGATCAATCGAAATTCATAAATACGCTTTAAAATTAAAGCTACTACAATACGGTCTTATCGATGAAGCTTATCAATTAGATGAAATCACTATCGGTGATTTACAACATTTAGTCGATGTGGATGATGATGAAGCTGAAGAAGACAACTCCATCGAAGATTCTATGGAAAAGAAATCATCCTCCAAATTCAATCCTGATAAATTAGTTAAAGAATTGAAGAATAAACGTACCGAATATGTTAACTTATCCATTGCTAAAGCAATTTCCATGGGTAAGACCACTGAACATGGTACTTTTACCGCTACTGTCAGCGATGAAAGAAAAAAATTAATTCACGATTTCCACAAGAGATTATTGTCAAGGCCAAAGTGTGATAACTGTGGTATGTTTTCACCAAAGTTCAGAAAAGATGGTTTCACCAAGATTTTCGAAACTGCTTTAACCGATAAACAATTAACTAATAACAGAGTTAAAGGTTTCATCCGTCAAGATATGATTAAAAAGCAACAACAAGCTAAACAATTAAATGGCGAAGAAACTAACGAAAATGATGCTGAATTCAATATTGGAAGAAACCCAGCTTCAAGACCAAAGACTGGTTCAACTTATATCTTATCAACTGAGATCAGAAATATTTTAAATGCTGTCTTCAAAAAGGAGCAACAAGTTTTACAATACGTTTTCCATTCCAAACCAAACTTATCAAGAAAATATGTCTCCGCTAACTTATTTTTTATGGATGTTGTTGTCGTCCCACCAACTAGATTCCGTTTACCATCAAAAATGGGTGAAGAAATCCATGAAAATACCCAAAATCAATTGTTATCAAAAATTTTAACAACTTCTTTGTTAATTAGAGACTTAAATGATGAAATGTCAAAGTTAGAAAAGGATAAAGTCTCTTTAGAAGATAGAAGAATTATCTTCAGTAGATTAATGAACGCTTTCGTTACCATTCAAAATGATGTAAATGCTTTCATTGATTCTTCTAAGGTTCAAGGTAACAATGGTGGTAAAGCTCCAATTCCAGGTGTTAAACAGGCCTTAGAAAAGAAAGAAGGTTTATTCAGAAAGCACATGATGGGTAAGCGTGTTAATTACGCTGCTCGTTCTGTTATTTCTCCAGATCCAAATATCGAAACTAACGAAATCGGTGTTCCACCGGTTTTCGCTACCAAGTTGACCTATCCAGAACCTGTTACTTCTTATAACATTGCCGAATTACGTCAAGCTGTTATCAATGGTCCAGATAAATGGCCAGGTGCTTTACAAATTCAAAATGAAGACGGTACTTTAGTATCTTTAATTGGTATGTCATTAGAACAACGTAAAGCATTAGCTAATCAATTAATGACTCCATCTTCTGAGAATACTGCTACCCACACTATTAACAAGAAGGTTTACCGTCATATTAAGAACAGAGATATTGTTATTATGAACCGTCAACCAACCTTACATAAAGCCTCTATGATGGGTCACAAGGTTAGAGTCTTACCGGGTGAAAAGACCTTACGTTTACATTATGCTAATACTGGTGCTTATAATGCGGATTTCGATGGTGATGAAATGAATATGCACTTTCCTCAAAACGAAAATGCTAGAGCTGAAGCCTTTAATTTAGCTAATACTGATTCCCAATATTTGACACCAACATCTGGTTCCCCAGTTAGAGGTTTAATTCAAGATCATATTTCTGCAGGTGTCTGGTTAACAAGTAAAGATAGTTTCTTTACTAGAGAACAATATCAACAATATATCTATGGTTGTATTCGTCCAGAAGATGGTCATTCCACTAGATCAAAGATCGTCACTCTACCACCAACTATTTTTAAACCAGTTCCATTATGGACTGGTAAACAAATTATTACAACTGTTTTGTTAAATGTTACTCCTGCTGATATGCCAGGTATTAATTCAACATCTTCTAACAAGATTAAAAATGAATACTGGGGTAAAGGTTCCGAAGAAAGCACAGTCCTATTTAAGAATGGCGCACTATTATGCGGTATTTTAGATAAATCTCAATATGGTTCTTCCAAATATGGTATAATTCACTCTTTACATGAAGTTTACGGTCCCGACATTGCTGCTAAGACTCTTTCTGTTTTAGGTAGACTGTTCACTAACTATATCACCGCTACTGCCTTTACTTGTGGTATGGATGATTTACGTTTAACAGACGAAGGTAACAAATGGAGAACCGAAATTCTAAAGGATTCTGTTGATACCGGTCGTGAAGCTGCCGCTGAAGTTACAAACTTATCAAGTGACACTCCAGCAGATGACCCTGAATTACTAAAGCGTCTAGAAGAAATTTTACGTGACAACAACAAGTCTGGTATTCTTGATGCAGTTACATCATCCAAGGTTAATGCTATCGCATCTAAGGTTGTTGCTAAATGTGTTCCAGGTGGTACTATGAAAAAGTTCCCAGTAAATTCTATGCAATCTATGGCTTTATCTGGTGCTAAAGGTTCAAATGTTAACGTTTCTCAAATTATGTGTTTATTAGGTCAACAAGCTTTAGAAGGTAGAAGAGTACCAGTTATGGTCAGTGGTAAGACTTTACCATCCTTTAAGCCTTATGAAACTGATGCTAGAGCTGGTGGTTATGTTAAAGGCCGTTTCTACTCTGGTATTAGACCACAAGAATACTACTTCCATTGTATGGCTGGTCGTGAAGGTTTGATCGATACTGCCGTTAAAACATCAAGATCTGGTTATTTACAACGTTGTTTAACCAAACAATTAGAAGGTGTACATGTTTCTTACGATAACAGTGTTAGAGATGCTGATGGTACTTTGATTCAATTCTTATACGGTGGTGATGCTATTGATGTTATCAAGGAGTCTCACATGACTAAGTTTGATTTTTGTGTTGATAATTATGATGCACTATTGAAGAAATATAACCCATCTGCATTAGTTGAACATGTAGATGTTGAAACTGCCTTGAAATATTCTAAGAAATCTCTTAAATATAGAAAGAAGCACTCCAAGGAACCACATTACGAACAACCATCCAAATATGACCCTGTTCTTGCTAAATATAATCCAGGTAAGTACTTGGGTTCCGTTTCTGAAAAGTTTCAAGATAAACTGGAAAGCTTTATCGATGGTAATTCAAAATTATTAAAATCTCAACCTAATGTTAATGAGAAGAAGTTCAGAGCATTAATGCAATTAAAATATATGCGTTCTTTAATTGACCCAGGTGAAGCCGTTGGTATCATTGCTTCTCAATCTGTTGGGGAACCATCTACTCAAATGACATTAAATACGTTCCATTTCGCTGGTCACGGTGCAGCAAATGTTACTTTAGGTATTCCTCGTATGAGAGAAATCATTATGACTGCGTCTGCCTCTATTAAAACTCCTCAAATGACATTACCAATTTTAAAGGACGTTTCCGATGAGAATGCCGATACTTTCTGTAAATCAATATCCAAGGTTGTTCTTTCAGAAGTTATTGACAAGGTTACTGTTACCGAAACCAGTGGTTCTTCTACAAATAATGCTAATGCTCGTTCATATGGTATCAACATTAAATTCTTTGACTCTAATGAATATAACGAAGAACATGACGTTTCAAAAGAAGAATTACAAGAAGTTGTTGCTGATAACTTCTTAAACGCTTTAGAAAATTCTATTATTAAGGAAATCAGAAAGCAAAAGAAGACAAGTTTACCGGATGTTGGTGTAGCTATTCCAAGAATACAAGAGTACTCAGAAACTTCCAAGAGACTAGATGAAGATAATGATGAACACGAAGCTCAGAAGAGATCTAAGCAAGCTGTTTCCTACGATGATCCAGATGAAGATGAAATTGAGACTATGAGACAAGCTGAAAAATCATCCGATGAGGAAGATTTAGACTCTGACATGGATTCTAGTGATTCAGAATCTGAAGCGGAAGAAGATACTGATATAGAAGATTCCTTAAGCAAAGCCATTGATGAAGCTAACAAGAATATGAGTAAGACACAACGTGATCGTCAATCTGCTATTATTTCCAATCACAGATTTATCACCAAGTATAACTTCGATGATGAAGAAGGTAAATGGTGCGAATTCAGATTAGAATTAGCTGCTGATACCGAGAAGTTATTAATGGTTAATATCGTTGAAGAAATCTGTAAAAAATGTGTTATTAGACAAGTTCCAAATATTGACCGTTGTGTTCATCCTGAACCTGAAAATGGTAAGCGTGTTCTTGTTACCGAAGGTGTTAATTTCCAAGCCATGTGGGATCAGGAAGATTTCATTGATGTTACTAATATTACATCTAACGATATTGCATCAGTCTTAAAGACCTACGGTGTTGAGGCTGCCAGAAATACAATCGTTTATGAAATCAATAATGTTTTCTCTCGTTATGCCATTTCTGTTTCTTTCCGTCATTTGGACTTAATCGCTGATATGATGACAAGACAAGGTTCTTATTTAGCTTTCAACAGACAGGGTATGGAAACTTCCACTTCATCCTTAATGAAGATGTCATATGAAACTACATGTCAATTCTTAACAAAGGCTGTTCTTGATAACGAACGTGAAGAATTAGAATCTCCATCTGCAAGAATTGTTCTAGGTAAATTAAACAATGGTGGTACCGGTTCATTTGATATTCTGGCAAAGGTTCCATCCAGTGTATAAAAAACTACCTAATAATATCAACATTAGATTCATATGAATGATGATGATTTGTTTCATTTAAAATTGTAATATTTTGGTTCTAAGAGGGAAAGGAACCATTTTATTACTTATTTGGAAAAACAACATCCTTTAATTAATTATTAACCTGTATACTAGAAGATAGAATACTAAAATATGATATTTAGTACATTATAATACCTAAATATTTTTACGTTTAAAACTGATATTTTAAAATTAATTCGAAATCTTAATATTACTCTATATAATTTGCTGTAACTATATATTGTCATCATGTCGAACGACTAGTATCATTTTTTATTGATGAAAATTTCCGAAAAATTATCAATGAAATAGATCGATGAGCTGCCACTTTTGGTGAAGTATATCATAAATTTAATAAAGGTTCGTTTTTTTTGTAGATTAGTGTACAATAAGAAAGATACAATCAACGGTTCCACATTTAATTACTATACAAGATGTCTACTACCGTTGAAAAAATTAAGACCATCGAAGATGAAATGGCTCGTACCCAAAAGAACAAAGCAACATCATTCCATTTGGGTCAGTTAAAAGCCAAGTTGGCCAAACTTAGAAGAGAATTATTGACTGCTGCATCCTCCGGTGGTGGTGGTAGTGCCGGTATTGGTTTTGATGTTGCCAGAACAGGTGTAGCTAGTGTTGGGTTTGTTGGATTTCCATCCGTTGGTAAATCTACATTATTATCTAAATTAACTGGTACAGAGTCAGAAGCTGCCGAATATGAATTCACAACATTAGTCACTGTTCCGGGTGTCATTCGTTATAAAGGTGCTAAGATTCAAATGTTAGATTTACCAGGTATTATTGATGGTGCCAAAGATGGTAGAGGTCGTGGTAAACAAGTTATTGCAGTTGCCAGAACATGTAACCTGTTATTTATCATTTTAGATGTTAATAAACCATTAAACACATAAACAAATTATCGAAAAGGAATTAGAAGGTGTTGGTATTCGTTTGAACAAGAGTCCACCAGATATTATTATCAAGAAGAAAGAGAGAGGTGGTATTTCCATTACAAATACAGTTCCTTTGACACATTTGGACCATGATGAAATCAGAGCTGTCATGAGTGAATATAGAATCAATAGTGCTGAAATTGCAATCAGATGTGATGCTACTGTGGATGATTTGATTGATGTTCTTGAGGCACCTTCAAGAAGGTACATGCCAGCTGTTTATGTGTTGAATAAAATCGATTCTTTGTCTCTAGAGGAATTAGAATTATTATACAGAATTCCAAATGCTGTTCCTATTTCTTCTGGTAGAGAATGGAATTTAGATGAACTATTACAAGTTATGTGGGATAGATTAAATCTTGTCCGTGTCTACACAAAACCAAAGGGGAAAATACCGGATTTCACAGATCCTGTCGTTTTAAGATCTGATCGTTGTAGTGTCAGAGATTTCTGTAATCAAATTCACAAATCTCTTATTGATGAATTCAGAAATGCATTAGTATATGGTAGCAGTGTTAAGCATCAACCACAATTCGTTGGTTTAAGTCATGTCTTAGAAGATGAAGATGTTGTCACCATTTTAAAGAAATGATCTATATAGTCCTACTATTTTGTCATCTTTAGTTCTACATCTAATATATAAAATGTAAACGTTAATATTATAATATCCAATTAAGCACGAAAGTAGACGGAAACCACGTTCGAATTAGTGTAGTTTTGGTTAACCTTTGATACCCTTTCCAGCATAACTTCATAAGTCGAGGTAACTATATATTAGAATTGTATTAGATAAGAAACGAAATTTCACTAAGCATCTCTTAGGCGGACATCATGGTACATTGAATTGAATAAATATGAGTGAAAGACAACAAGGGAAAAAGAAATCAAATCATCCGTGATTCTGGAGCTATGGGTTATAAGTAACGAATGTTGCCTCTATTCACGAACAAGACATAGATTAAAATGCTCCAAAGCTGATACCTCGCGGTCGTTAGGCAGTGCTCCTTTTGTTTTTATGTAGAAAAGAATTATTAAGCAGGAACAAGTTCTTGAGAATTGTTTACTTGCTACAACTCACTCAACTATCTATAATTGCTTGCATTAGCCTTTATAGACCCAATACATACAGGAATAATCTTAGACGGTTACATTAGTTATACAGATTTTGACACATCCATATTAATGCTATGTTGATGACTATAGTGCTATGTCACAGCTAATGTGATATAGCGCCGTTTATGCTGCAGTATTGTTCATCAGGGATCTCGTCAACATAAGAATTGACGATTATATAATATACAGTATACTATACTGATGATGACATATAGATTTAGAATATGGTAATGCTTAGTATAACACTTATCATAGCCATAAGGACAATTACATCTCAGCAGTTCAGCCAACAACCTATTATAATTACTATTAATATTGTTATATAAACCCCAAATAAAATGCAAAAGTAAATAATTGTTAAAGTTCATAAAACGTTGCATAGTATTATGATAAAAAAAAATATTTGTATTATTAAAGCTTCTGTAGCTCAGTCGGAAGAGCGTCAGTCTCATAATCTGAAGGTCGAGAGTTCGAACCTCCCCAGGAGCATTATTTTTTTTGCTCACTCAGAAACTAAAAGTACAAGTTTCTTTGGGTACTTTTAAGAAATAATGTATATCTCTACTTGTTAGGAAGAAGTGCAAAATATTTTGCGTATGAATATCAAGATATATATATATATACTTTTAATTTAAAAAAATTCTAACATAAGCAATATGAAATAAAATGAAACAGTTATCTTAGTTATTCATAAGCGCCTAAAGTAATACGTTTTTATCAAAAATCTATTGTAGTTCTACGAGTAAGGAAACATATAAATTAAATCGATTACTTTTCGAACTTTTCTACTTGAACTAATTATTACACAAATTATCGTAGAAACATCATTGAAATAGTGCCAATCTCAATCTCTTTGTTAATCGGAAAACTGTATAGTATACAAAATCATATATATCTTTATCTCAAGTAAATAGATGGTTCTTTTCATCTAAGACAACTGATTACATCACTTTCAGAATATTTTGTGAATGAGTACACTATTTTTTTGAAACTTTATTTTTAAACACTAACCAAAAAATTGTCGTGAAATTAAAATATATATTTTATAAAGTCGTAATTTGTTTGTATATATATATTTTTAAAACTCTAAATAAAATTTAAAAAATTGAAATAAATTGTGAAAAGAAAAGCATTCTTTTTTAAAATCATTCGATTTAGTAAATTTAAACAGTAGAGACTTGCAAGGTGTTAGAGTGACCGGAACCAGCCTTGAAACCTTGAACGGAGACGAAAGTGTCACCCTTCTTTAAGATACCCATTTCAGTGGCCTTTTCAATACCATAGTTAATTCTGGCTTCAACATCTTCAGTCCAGTCAGAAACAGCAGCCTTGGTGTAGATGAATGGGAAAACACCTCTGTTTAAGTGAGACATTCTAGCGGCTCTTTCGTTTCTGGTAACGAAGATAATTGGACATTGTGGTCTGTACTTGGAAACTAATCTTGGAGTAGTACCAGTAGTAGATAAAACAATGATAGCCTTAGCACCTTGTTCGAAAGTAGCAGCAACAGAAGAAGCAGCAACAGTTTCAGTGGTGGAAGTTGGCTTTGCGGTAGAGTTTCTTAGGTCATCGTATAATGGTAAGTGAGCAATAGCTTGTTCAGCAATGACAGCGGTGTCAGCCATAGTGGTAACAGCGTTAATTGGGTAGTTACCCTTGGCAGTTTCACCAGATAACATAACACAATCAGCACCATCTAAGATAGCGTTACCAACATCAGAAACTTCAGCTCTGGTTGGTCTTGGGTTGTAAGTCATAGATTCTAACATTTGAGTGGCACAGATAACTGGCTTACCAGCTAAGTTACACTTGGCAATTAATTTCTTTTGGACAGCTAAGACTTCTGGAGCTGGGATTTCAATACCTAAATCACCTCTAGCAACCATAACACCGTCAGTGACAGCTAAGATTTCATCAAAGTTGTTAACACCTTGTTGGTTTTCAATCTTGACGATAATCTTGATGTCCTTACCATCTTCACCTAAGACTTCTCTGATGGTTAAAACATCTTGAGCGGTTCTGATGAAAGAAGCGAAGATCATATGAGCACCGTTCTTAACACCGAATCTTAAATCAGCCTTATCCTTTTCAGATAAAGCTGGTAAATCGACATCAGTACCTGGTAAGTTAACACCCTTGTGAGAACAGATCTTACCAGCGTTTAAGGATTTAACCTTTAAGGTATTTTCATCAACGACATCTAAGACTTCGAAAGATAAAACACCGTCATCGACGTAGATGATCTTACCCTTGGAGATGACCTTGGTAATGTTTTTGTAATCAACGAACATGGTTTTGTCATCACAAGCCTTGGCGAATTTATCATCAGTAGAGAAGATCATTTCGTGGTTTGGTGGGATTGGGTAATCAACGTCGTTAATAGTGGTACCAGTTCTGATTTCTGGACCCTTGGTATCTAAAGCAATAGCTAATGGTCTACCTGGGTATAATTCTTCAGATTTTCTAGCGTTGTCAATGACAGATTGATGGTATTCGTAAGAACCGTGAGAGAAGTTCATTCTAACGATGTTTAAACCAGCCTTTCTTAAGTTAACTAAAACTTCTGGATTGTTGGTCTTTGGACCAATAGTACCAATGATGGCGGTCTTTCTTAATTCTTTACCGGCGACAACTTCTAAGTTGGTTAATCTTTGTAATCTGGAAGCCATTTTTTTAAATTTGGTTAATTAGATATGATTTGATTATTCGATTATATAAAAAAAAAAATTAAGTAAGAAATAAGAATTAATAAAAGAATGTAAATAGAAATTAAACAAGAAATGATTATAAAAAAAAATTCAGTAGTAAAAGATGCAACAGTTATATATATAAATGAAGAATGAAGGAAAGATGTAATAGATTGATAAAATATATATAATTGACAAAGTATCGATGAGTTGCGATTTTTTTTTTCTTTTGTTCATTCAAGGTTATTTTGATTTTTTAACAAAAAAATTTCGCAATAAAATTGTTTCACTACTACTTTACTTACCAAGATTGTTTAGAATGAATTTATTTTTTGATCGTTGAAAATTTTTCAAGCAGCTGAGTTCCATGGTTTGTCACCTGGTAGATTAATAAAATACGAAGCGAAAAGATTAAAAAATTTGGTTGCCCACTTCGATTGTTTTCGTTCCTAATCACTGGCAGTTCTTGCCAAAGTTGTCTTATAAATTTCTGGGCATGTGTGCCTCTATAAGTGCACACACCCAGAGCCCGCAAAAATAGAGAGTGGAACCTGGGCACCCTACCATGGTGCTGTGCACCTAGTAGAAAGTCGGTGGACGCCGGGTGGGTGGGTGTAGAGTGAATTAATTTTACCGTTGCTTGTGAAGGCACCGCATGTTTTTCCATTTATTGGAATTGTAGATGGCACGTGATCGCTTTGCTTTGTTACGTAGTAAATGATATGTAGTCCGGCCGAGAAAAAAAAGAAATGACAATTTTAGCCGCCGAGATTTTTCTTTTTTTTTTATTCCACCGAATGTTACCCCGATAATGTGGGGTAAACTTTTTTTTTTACTTTGAAAAAATTTGTTTTCGTGTACGGCTGAAGAGGTGGCAAATCATGTAGTACGATGCATGTCAACGATTCTTTTTTTATTGCATTGTTTTGATGTATATCTGTTTCGTCCGAAATTAGTTAAATGGCAATTATTTTTTTTTTTGCTAGCTCTGGAAGAAGCAAAAAAAAAAGACAAAAAAAGACACAGAAATTGTAGGAAAAAACTGTGTGGGGGAAAGAAAATCTACAAATTTAATACACAATAAATAAGATATATACTTTTCATACTGGTGAATACATTAGATATAGTTACAGTATCGAGTTACAAGAATATATAAATTGTGAAAATTGCATTTAAAAACTAGTTATTATGGGTTGGTTTTGGAAAGATAGTCCTGTTCAAATAAATAATGGAAACAGTAAAAATGTTACTGATTATGCAAGTAAATATGAAGGTGCTGATATCTCATTATGTCCTGTTATGAATCCAAATTCAAAGGATAAAGCTAGCGAATCAAACATTTTAAATCCATTAAATTATATACCAAAAAATGTGTCTGCAACTGAAAAACATCTTGATCAAAATATGCATTTAACAACAGAGAGAACGATTTCAACTATACCAAAAGGTAGCGAAAACAGTAAATGGGAATATCCTTCAGCACAACAAATGTATAATGCAATGGTAAGAAAAGATAAACTTGACACAACAGCTAAAGATGGAGTTAATGAAGATGCAATCGAATCAATGGTTCAAGTTCATAATTTTTTAAATGAAAGCTGTTGGTATGAAGTTTTAAATTGGGAAAAAAATCATACAAATGAATCGAATGTTCAACCAAAATTATTAAGATTTATGGGTAAACCAGGTGTTTTATCACCTCGTGCTAGAACTCATCATTATTTAAGTTACATATTTCCCTCATTTTTCGAAAGAGAATTACCATTTGACAGACATGACTGGGTTATATTAAGAGGTGATTCAAGATCATCAGATACAGAATATCCTGGATATAGGAAAGTTAGATATGTTCTTGATTTTTATGGTGGACCAGATGATGAAAATGGATTTCCAACATTTAGTGTTGATGTTAGACCAGCTTTAGATAATTATGGCAATGCAAAAGATAGATTTAACCATTTCACTCAACATATTAGAGACAAATATTTTGGTCCAGAATCGTCTTCTAAAAAATAATAAAGTGAAATTGCATTTATTTATCCTCTTATCATAAGATTTTCCGTTAACCCTTGATATAGCCGAATCAACAATTTCAACATGCTTTAATCTATTCCCTCAAGTTTTCGTTTTTATTATTTATTCCTTCAGATATGTTTCTCTGATCTTATTTAATATGTAGATATTTAGTAATCGTTTGATTCAATCAAAAAAATAATAATAATAATATCATATTCATTTCTAAAACACGTTATTGGTGAGTATTAAAATTACTGTATATGCTTATTGCCTATAGGTCGTGTGTTAATAACATGATCCAAGTCAGGAAATTAAAAAGAAAAATTGAAATATTTTTACTAAAAAATACCATTTCAATTTCCTACGAAACTTATGTTTTAAAAAGACAATAAATACTTTAATTATATTTCATATAGAGTAAAAATCGAGGTGTTGTTCCAAGCGATTAGTTCAATCGGGGGGGGGGGGGGGGCG
>PPOH02000228.1:18122-110866 GCA_003708465.2 Kazachstania kunashirensis
CAAGGTGTTTTAAAAATACTCTGAAACACAGGTTCAATGGGTTACCGTTAGTGCCGTAAAATTGATCTTCAATAAAAATTTTTCAGACGGGGGGTTTACAAAGAATTTTGAAATTTGATTTATTTCCGTAATAGGAAGTATCTTTAAAAAAAAATAAACCCAAAGATTACAGATAGGGGTCGGGAATGAAGTGATCCGGTCTAATTTGGGAGATACACGTAAGTGAATGAAAATGTGTCCAAAGTTTAGTTGTACTGTTAGAACTAAAGATAACTATGCAAGATTAAGTTTTTTTTTCAAACGATGAATTGAAACCAAAATCTTGTGTAGTTTAGTTGGATTATTAATGGATATTTAGTAGATGACACCTACGCAATTATTGAGTTACCAATAAAGATTACATGTAGTAATTAGTTAAACCTTATCATTCATATTTTCAATACGTGCTGGTCTAATTATCGGTTGCAGGAATAGCTAGTATGCAGCTTCTTGTTTTTGATTTTTTCCACAAACTGAAAGAAACAATTGTGGCTTCTGCATATCGTCCAGTACGAACACATCGAAAGAATTCGTATTTTAACCTGATTTGGGTAAAATGCCGAACGCGAGCTCATATTTCTTTTCTGTTCGCCCAGCAAACTGAACTGCGTGTATTCACAGAGAATGGCGAACGACCAAAACATAAATCAATTTTCATGAAAGCGATGGTTCCAGTGGCAGAAGTGGAAAGAACTTTCAATTTTCTACTCAGTTTGCTCAGTAAATCGTTTTTTATCCTACTTTTTACCTTAAAATGCCCAAGAGAGTAAAAATTGATTTACTGAGTTTTCCTATTTGACTAAATGATTTTTACTACCCTATGCAGTAAAAGTCATTTGTTCGGAAATGTGTATACACAAGGTTTCCATCTATCCATGTCTGCCAAATGTGGGATCGATCTTATTACCGCTACCTCGAGAAGTAAATGGTCCAACTTACTCGACTCTCATGTCACACAGGCACGGTGTTCGAAGATCCCCATTCCTCTGTTAAATTTTTTTTATTGTGATTTACTTTCTTGGCCAGAGATTGGGCCATTTTGAAAAAAAACTTACTTAATAGTAAATATTCATGTGACTAGATAATTTTTAACATATATGGTGTTTTTCCACCTTCTTCTTCGTAACAATGTAAATCTATGTGCAATGCTAATCTACCAATGGTTTATCTATGTGCAATGATAATCTATATATCTTAAACGAATTTTTTACATCATACTTACATAATCCCTACGTATATACCTTAGGTCTCGGTAAAAAATGCGAAGCATTCCAGAACACAAAAAAATATACTGAACAAATAACCAAGTAGAGTTTGTAGCTTACAAATATCATGCACGTTGTACCAGTAGAAGATATCTTTCACCGACTGCAAATCATTTTTTTTCACCAGTTTAAACCTCTGGCTTGTCAAATTGCGCGTCAATTATCTTCAGCGTACGATCTCCGTGAACAAAAAAAAAAAAAAAACTTGGAAAACCAATCTTTTTTACTCTATCAGGGAAAAATCGCGTAAAAGTAACGGATGATAGCATGAACTAAGGTTGCAATTAGTCTTCCGGCTGAGCACAACTTAATTTGCCGAGACCTGCATGATTTACTCAGAATACGACGAGTGACCTGTTGGATATTTGACTGTTCGTCATGTCGCCGAGTTTTTTTTCTTTACTACGATGATTTCTCTTAGAATTTCACCGATTGAAACTTTCAGGAAAAAATTGCAATCCACATTCAGTGCTGAACCAAAAATTAATTATGCAACAGAAAAATAGATTGGAATTTTAACATCATATTTTTGTCTACAACTCCAGCTATTTTTCTATCCCTTCACTGATTACTTAGCTTGTATTCTATTCTAAATTGGTCAATAGCAACTTCTATCGCTTCTATAATAAAAAAGAAATCTCGAGTTAACCAACCCCCCACCATATTAAGTAAGTAAAATATGTAACTTACTGGAAACTGATCTGCCCTGGATTTCCTATGCTTCATTTTTTTTTTTTTTTTTTCGAGAATCAACCTCTTGAAGGAATAATATACAACTTGCATATAGTTCTTCTTTCTTACTCAAACTATCCGTACCCATACTTGATAATGTGATATTCATTTATATATATATTGAATATTAATATTTTTATTCATGTAAAAAATAATTTATTCCTCTTATTTTTGGATCTACATTAAATTTTTTTTTTCATTAATTAGATCTGTATACTTTTTCATTAGCTTCTAAAAACATATTAACCCAATTGCATCATATTTTTTAGGAAAAAAAAAGAATTCACTCATTTACTTCATGTTATTTTGTTAGATTTTTTTATCGTTATTGCTATCTATTCTTTCTCATTTATTTGCTACCGCTATTTTATCTAAAATACATTTCTTTTCCAATTAAAAATTTATTATCAAAATAAAAGTATGAGTACCAAAAATGTCAATCATAACTTGCTATCAAAAGAACATTCACATAAAAATTTAAAAGCAATCTCAAATTACCCAAATTTACCATATTTAGCTCATATTAGAAGACAAATTTCAAATCAAAAGAGCGAGAATGTTAATTTAGTTAGAAGAGAATTATGTTGTCATCATAATTCAATCATTGAATATAGCTATGATCATTTTAATCATCTTCTAGAACTAAATTCACAAAATGATAAAGTATCATTTTCATCAAATTTTGCGTTACAACCACAAATCAATACAAAAATGAGATCTTTAATCTTCGATTTTATTATGTATTCCCATACCAGATTAAATCTTTGTACAGCAACATTATTCTTAACATTCGATATACTAGACAGATATGCTTCAAAATTTATTGTTAAAAGCGGTAATTATCAATTATTAGCATTAACAGCATTATGGTTATCATCAAAATATTGGGATGCAAAACACCGTATAGTTAATTTAGTTACTCTTTGTCAATTGTGTTGCAATCAATATACGGAACAAAATTTTAAAGATATGGAGTTACATATCCTTAAATCCTTGGATTGGAATCTATTTCAAACAACAACTTACAATTCATTTATTGATATGTTACTATTCTTAAAAAATAATGAACTCAACGACAATACCGAAAAGGAAGAAAAATTTGTTATTTCAAACATTCTAAATACTGATTTAAATATCAATGAAGTTAAATTAGGCGCTATATTATTATGCGAATTAGTTTCATTTGATATTAACTTAACTTCTTTACATGACACTTATTCTTTAACAAAAGCAGTACTTGTACTTTTAACCTTATCAATGAACTACCAACAATTTAAAAAATGGGGTAATTTAAATGATGTCTGCAAAGATGAAGAATTAGTTTCAATAATGAATAGTTTGTTACAAATTTGTTCAAATGCAAAGGACTTTCCATCGAGTTTCAAAGTTAAACATTTCAGTACAAACACGGACAGTAAAAATAGATCAAATGCCGCTGAAATAATATTACAAGGTATTTCAAATTATAATAGTCAATTACAAGCTGAAGAATTTGTTCGTTTACAACAATCCGATTTGTTCAACGATCCATTTTCCAATATCTTTATTGAAAGCAATACTTTATTCTTAAACAATGATAATGAGCACATTACATCAACTCTCTCCTCTACGCCAGCTCCAGGATATATCACACCTTCATGTTCATCATCATCATCATCATATAGTAAACAAATCATGGATACACCAATAATGAATGCTATTGAACAAAGTAGATCTAGTTCGGTTTCAACTGTGCATGGTGTTGCTCAATACTTTTCTAGAAACCAACCATTATTTTCACCTATTACGCCAACAACACCAACAATGTTCAGAAAACCTAGTATAAGGAAGTTAAGTACGGTTTCCTTTAAACCGGTTGGCAGTAATTTAATCCATCAAAGAAAGAGATCCTCATCTAACAATGATGTCCATTTTGATCAATACGATAATGGCATCAAACGTTAATTTTTTTGTGATCATTTATTCATTTCTTCTTGCATTATTTTTACGAGGCAGGCCTTATTTTCACAATACTCTGATTGATTATATAATGACACTGCACGAAAACCAGTTGGTTATTGATGAAGCTCTCAAATCGAACAACGCATAAGAATAATTTAAACAGTTTTGTATTTTATAATATGTACGCGCATCATCATATAGATTTATATATTCATTTTCAATCACTCATAATTTTTGTTAGTCAATTACCTTTTTTCTTTCTAGATAGTTCAAAAAAAAATTAAGACTAAATGAAAACCGTTTGGTTTATAAATCAATCTATGTTAGCTAAATATTATATGAATTATGTATGTCCTTGATTGTACTAACTATATGCCCAAATATTTAATATACGTTCGTTATTCTCTTTTAACATGTCCTTGGCGACAATCCAATCTTCATCCGAGGCCAAGACAACGTAATCACCGTCTTCATCCTTATACTTAACCTTGGATATGTTTTGGTTTATTTTCTTTGTAACCGAACTTAAAACAGTTGAAAAATTCGAATCCAGTTCCACCGACACATTAAAGAATTCACTATTAAAAGATATTCTAACTAATAACGAAGATTCTGGAATGGCATTCCTATAACTATCAGAAATGGTTCGATGTTCATTTTCGAAGTTCGAAATTCTTCTTTTTTGTTTAGGGAGTACTTCAGACAAATTTTTCGCTAATGTGCTGTTAGTTGATGCGGTACTATCATGTCTCTTTTCATTAAATATTTTACTGTTCGATAGGGCTGATGGAGTTGAAGCAAATGAATTCTCACTATGGTTGCTTTTATAAGATTCACTTTTAACATTGCGTACTAAAGATTGTAAACACGTGCACCAATTGTCTCTTGTTTCCTCATTCTTAAATTTTAATAAGAAATTACCTTGTTCTTTTATAGATTCCCATGTAATATTTAAGGATCTCGTATTTGATGGATTAACTTGATTTAAATTCATAATCATTATACGCCCCCTTAAATCCAATTTTGGCTCTGTAAAATTTGTGCTAGAACCAAAAATACCACTACTGTTATTACTACTGTGATCAGAAAAGGAACCAGTTAAAGAATTATGATGGTTCGAAGAAGTTAAATTTAAAGTTAAAGTAGAACTCGACGATGTTGGCTTTTTCTTTAACATTAGTGACGATGATTTTTTTGGTTGAATCTCTGAAAATAAAATAATGATCTTTTCAAACAAATAAACTTCAAATTCACGTTCAGGCTCACTTGAGTTATTGGTTGAAATAAAAACTTTATCATAGTACAACAATTCACCAAACTTTGCTATTCTATAACCTTTCCAATTTGAAACACGCCCATATAATTTTTTAACGACTTCATGGTTTTCTGTACGTCTTTGATTTTCATTTATACTTCTTGCAATTCTCTTTGATATATCAAGGGCAATTTCTAGTTCTTTAGAAATATTGTCCGAACCACTTGATTTTACATCATGCGAGTTACAAGATATTAATTCTTTCAATAATAATGGATATCTACAAAGTCTTTGAACTGGTTTGTATAAGAAAGATTGTAATTCTAATTTATTCTTAATAACAAAATCTGAATCTTGAATTTTATCCAATGTATTAGTCAGAAAATCTATGGCTGCGTTTTGACCTATGGACCACGGTTCATACAATTTAAAGAAAAATTTAGAATGCATGAAGAGAGCACCAATTCGTTGCTTCTGTGGATCCACCAAAGCATTTCCTTCTAGTGAGATTAAAAATCTTCTTTGGAAATCAATAACTTCAGTCAAATTTGGAAATAACATGTATAACTCTTCTGAAGTGATCGTATTACTATCTAAAAGCTGTTGTTTATAAGTATCCAAAATTTCTAAATCATGAACGAATTTTCTTTCGGTAGCTAAAAATTCTTTTATTACATTTTCATATTCATCATGTGATTTAGATTTTTTATGATGTGATTTTTGCAATTGTTTTAATTCTGACTCAATTTCATGTTGCACTTTTTCTATTGATGGAAATATTTCAGGTGCAGAATTCATTAGAGTAGTCACAACGTCAAGTACTTTGACTAATTGATTTGTCGAGTTTGCAAAAACATCAGAAATAGTAAATAATTCTTCATCATTAAATGCGAAGTGTTTTTTACAACCCAGGATAAAATCATAAATAGTTTTTTTGGAAATTTTCAAATCATCAGATGAAACCACAGGTAATTTATATTGTGGTTTTACTGTATTGAAAAGGATGCATAAAGGTGAACCTTGTTGAAATAATTGAGATAATTGTGTCACTGGATCACAATCCATTGAAATTGGAAGAATACCCATGCTATATGTTAACTGTGTATCGTCCATGCTAATTGAGTTTTGTCCATTATTTGAACTATAGGTTATACCATCTAAAGTAAATTCATCTTTAAAACTAATATTTGATATAGAACTTGATCTCATTGTTGTTGGGGTATTACTCATAAATCCGTCATTACTATAACCTGATGAGATGCTTCTATGACTAGAATTTTTACTATGTCCATTTTGTTTTTGTTGTTCTAATAATTGTTGTTGTTGTTTCTGAGATAACAATAACGATTGTCTTTCACTTAAAAGTTCACTTGATGTATATGCCAAATTTAAATAAGGCTGCAATTGGGGTAAGGATTCTAACCTTTTTTTAATATTTAAACAAACATAATATAATGAATCCTGTTCGGTAACAGCTGCATTCATTACATTTTGTTGTACAATGCTAATTGAGGATTTCGTACTATCCGCAAAGGACATGGTCGATTTTTTATTGGTTTGTACCACCACCATCTGAAACAATTCAGTAGTGTATTTGATGTATATATATTCACACCACGGGGGTTTATTTTCAATTAATCTGTTTTTGAAATATAAAATAAAAACCACGTTATAACAAAGCTCTTTCAATGTCGAAAAATGAGTTTACTAAGAAAATAAAACGTATTCCGATCTAGTTTCACAATCCAATGTACCGAATGTCCCCGTTACCAACTATCTATGAACAAAAAACATTGAACAACTTAACAATTGACATTACAACACAACAATTAAAAATAAATCTCTTGGGTTTCCACCGAAAAAATACGCGATTTATATGCACGTCGTGCCCGATGATACAAACTAGTAAGTTATATGAATTAACTATATTAACAACTATATTTATGGAAATTTATTGACTACAAATGTCTTGAGTGGTGGAGTTGCACCTTCTATTGTGATTTCTTACCCCATATGCCCTTTTGCGCCCTGTAGAAGACCTTGTCTGCTACGGTACCCACAGCGAGGACACCACCGATAGTAGTAATACAATTTAATAAGAAACCAGACCATGTCTGGCCGTACTGTTCTTGGTTGATGACTTTCAATGAGGACATTTCGTAGTATATGTAAACACCTGGAACACCCCCTGTGAAGTGGACTGTTGTTGGATGGTCTTTATCTCTACCACCTGTTAATGGTCTTGAATGGAAAGTGGCACTGAATTGTGTAGTCTCTACAGGCTCGAATTTATCATTTAAGTATTCGTATCTTGTTGGTACGATTTTGGCAAAATAGGAAAATTGCATTAAATGAGACTCACGATCTGGTCTTATATCACGTCCGTCTAATGGATGGCTTGAAACTTTACCTAGGGCATCATTTTTAATATTCTCATGTGAATTGTCAATCGGCTTACCAAAACTCAAGTGGTGGATAATGTGATTGAAGTTTAAGGATCTATGCTTATTGTATAATGAGATATCATGATTGTGTGAAACAGATTTTTGACTCTTGAAACTTTGGAATGATTTACCTGGTGCAAAATGGATATTACCCCTTATTCTACTTAATAACGAGGTACCTCTAACCCTACAACCTTCATTGATATGTTGATTAATTTGTTCGACGTAACCTTCACGTTCACATTGATCAATATTTTTACCATCATAAAAAGCCCATTCTGCTTCAATATATGCGTCATGTACATCTTCACAAGTTTGACAACAGACACGATGTTCAATAGATACATGATCATTCATTGTTTGATCTCTTGAACCATAACATGAACCACAATAATTGGCACCATAATCAATTTTTTTAGGTTTAAGTTCTGTACCCATTTCATAATTCTCTGTGGATAAATCAATACCATCTTGCGAGACTCTGGTCTTTGTAAAACCCGAATCTAACAAATCCAATTGCAAATCACCTGCTTCATCAACAATATCCAATGTTAACACGTCACATGAGACTGATGGAAATGTAATATCGAAATTCAATGCTAATTTAGCATCGCTATCTCTGTCCACATACAACTGAGGCCTGATAACCACCTCATTTAACTGACACCACTCCTTGTAAAGCAACAGCAACGTCGTTAAAATACAACCAATCGTAATAATACCCCCTGTATTGGTACGAATACGAACATCCTCTTCTGTCTTTGAGAACACGTCAAGCAATAGAAACTTAGATTTCTTCATACTCATCTCTCGTTCCCTCTATCGTAATATATATATATATGTGTGTGTCCCAACACTGAATTCAACTCTCACACACATACAATTAAATCAATCAACAAGAAACTGTAAACCCTCAATTATAGTCATCTTCATATAGAGAATTCGTTTCGCCAAACTGGAAAATTTTGTCTCGCCGAGTGAAACAGTTTGTTAATTGAAGACTTTAAACATAACATAACATAAGAGAGAACATAGAGGTAAGAGAAGGAGATAGACCAGAGCAATCAGCAATAGATAGTAACGGAGGTCTGTTTTTTTATCGAGTAGAGTATTGTTTCTATTTGAGTTGCAACATATCAGTTTCCCATTCGTACATATATAGCTATATATTTAATTACATCAAAGAATAGCAGATTTGAGAAAGGAATCAGTTTCAAGGGAGAATGGATAGTAAAACACAATTGAAGCAATTGAAAGAGGCTAAAGTCTTGGCAATGGACAATAGTCCAGAACAAATGCTACCAAAAGTACTCGAAACGACAGATTCTTTAGTTACAAACGCTTTTAAGAATTCAAATATTAAAGGTGATAGTGAGGAATTTGTTGAATTATCAAGATTTTTCACACAATTATTCTCTGACACTTTAAATCATGAACAAATTCCAACGAGTGAATTGCCATTCATTGCATCGAAACATTTGGATACATTATGGCTAATTTGTTCAAATTGTAAAGATCCAGTAAGTTTTAAATTTACAGTTTTATCATTTTCAAGTATATATCCTCTTTTATTCGATCTGGTGGCAAAGACATCGAATGAGAAACTTTGGAATTTATTACAGACTATGAAGAAATTTATTGTTAATAGATGGAAACGTGATATCATTAATCTAGATAGTACAAATGGTATTATGGATCAAACTTTAACCTGTGATGCAAAACATATCGGTTGTAAATTAGCAATGATTAAATTCTTATCACAGGCTATTATAGTTCAAACAAATATAATGGATAACAAAAATGATTCATTAAAGAATAAAAAAAATAATAATCCTCATGGGAACTATATTTACTCAATAAATTTATTATCTGTACCAGATAATCATCCTGTAATTTCAAATAAATCAAAATTGGAATCTGAATCCAAGGTTTATTTAGACTTGTTATTAAATTATTTAATTGAAGAACCAATGATGGTAAGTTCGACCTTCATTGGTGTAATCAATTGTTTATCATTTGTTATGAAGGAAAGACCACAAACCACTACACGTATCTTATCCGGCTTATTGAAATTCAATGTCGATGCTAAATATCAATTAGACAATATGTCTACAATAAATTATAAATTAGCTAAAAGATTTGTGGAACGTTGTTATAAAAATTTTGTTCAATTTGGTATTAGAAACCAATTAATTAAAAATAGTTCATCAATGAATCAAATTTACACAAAATTAACTAAAATTTCACAAACGTTACATATTATCGGTGAAGAATCAAAAAGTAAGGGTGTATTAAATTTTGATTCAAAACAAATTAAGAATAAAATTTCAGATTCTGACAGAAATAAAGTATTGTCACATAGATTAAAGATTCAACAAAAATATTTCGGTGATAATACAGATAATAAAAATGGTTTAAATGCTGATGACAATACTAGAAATGACAGCGAAATAAGTAGTACTTTAAGTACACCAGCTCCACAAATTCCACCAATAAATAACAAAAATGTGACCCTATTGGCAGACTTACAAAAATATACGTTAACAAAGGATTTAACGACAAAATTTTTGAATAATTCACCAATTGCTATTAATAACTCATATAGTGCAATTTTTTCATTAATGAATAGTGAAGATTCTAAACAAAATCTTTCTGAACTTCCACAAGATGTATTGAGTCAATTAGCAACAGAGGCAATCTTTAAAGCAGACACAACGAAATTAATCTCTGGGTTATCTATTGTTGCCTCGAGATATACAGATCTAATGGCCAAATCTAATGGTTCAAAACGTAAAAATGAGTCAACAGATGGAATTGAGGTTAAGAGACAAAAGAGAGACAGTTCAGAAGTAAAGAATGAAACTGATTCCGAATCTGATAAAGAAGAACTAGAGCCAGAAATAGAAGAGGATACAGTTGATTTGTCCAAGATATTAGCTAAACCACAGATCATGAATGAAGTACAAAAATTAGCAACAGCGAAAAGAATTATTCAAAATATAATGGCCATCAAGGATAATAATATGTCACCTAGTCTGACAATGACTAGTGTTGAATCACCATATAATAAAGTTAAACTATTAGATTTGGCAAAACACCGAATCATGGTATCAGGTCTTGGTTAGATTAGCCACAAGAGGTACAAACGCTACCCCTCAAATAAGTGACTTGATACGTGATGAATTATTATCATATATTTTATCAGATTTCCAAAATAACATTACTATAATTATCGAGTGGTTAAATGAGGAATGGTACAGTGAAAATATATTGAAGATCAACAAAGACGATACAGATCAACCAACCAATTACAAGAAGTGGTCTCTAAGGGTGTTAGAAGAGTTAATACCGTTCATGGAAAACCAACATCGTAGAATTTTCATTAGATTAATGAGTGAGTTACCAAGATTGGAACAAGAGCATTTCGATAAAATAAAACCGATCCTGTTGGATCCAGGTAGAAGCGCTCTGGGTTTCCAAACTCTAAAGTTCCTGATCATGTTCAGAAGCCCCGTAAAAGCCCCCATCAAGATCCTATTACAACAGCTGATGCAAGAGGATAGCAGTCTGCAAGAAAAATGTCAAGGCATCCTCGACAAGTACTATTCTACTACACCAGAACAAACCTAGACACACCTTCTACCTCTCTCATCCATACATAAATTCACATATATATACACATAACATAAATACGTATATATAAACTCATAATAGCACCTCCAGGTCGTATATCAGATCCAGCAATGAGATAAGCCATTTCCATTTATGGGTGATTCTGTTCCGTTCGCTTTGACTCTGTTGCGGACCGTCAAATGATGTTGTTTTGGTCTAACAGATAAGGGTTTGTTTGGATAGACATATATAAAGGTGGAAGTAGATGATCTGAGTAGATAAATAGATATTGCGCTGCACATTTATTCAATTGAAGCGTTTGTTGTTCGTCACAGTAGTTCAGTGATTTTTCTTTTTTTTTGTTGTTTTTTTGTTATTAAAATTATAGATGTTGCCATTATCCATTGCTGCTAGAACAGTAATTAGAACCACTCCAAGGGTTGCTACGGTTGCTCCATTGCGTCTTTTCTTAAGATCTCAATCCACCTCGAGCAAGAATAGTTTAAACAAGAACGAATTACCTTTCAAATTCAGTGCAACCGGTCCAAATCAGGTTAAATACTCTAAGGATCACGAATGGATCGCCTTACATTCAGATGGTACAGCTTTCTTAGGAATTACAGAGTATGCTTCTGCTGCATTAGGTGATGCAACATATATTGAATTACCTGAAGTCGATGCAGAAGTTGAATCTTCCGATTCTATTGGTTCTGTAGAATCTGTTAAATCAGCTTCAGAAATTTACATGCCGGTAAGTGGTACAATTATTGGTGCAAATGATGCATTAGAGGCTACTCCACAATTAATTAATTCCGATCCAATGGGTAAAGGTTGGATTGCGAAGGTTAAAGTCGATGAAGCTGCTAATAAAGAAAACTTGGATGGCTTATTCACTTTAGATCAATATGAAAACTTCCTAAAGAGTGATGAATAGTTTTTTTCTTTATTTTCTCTTCTAGGTTTCTACGAATTATATAATTATATAATTATATATATTTCATTTAAAATACAATTACTACATAAATATTGCAAATTGTTATTCTTATTATCGTTTTATTTCTTTGTCTTATTGTATTCCTCGACTGTCTTAGTTGACAATTGAACCGCATGTATATGATACTTCTTCATATCATCATTTAATAGTTTATAAACCATACGATGCCTATTGGGCAAACTCAGCCCATTAAACTTATCACTTACAATCTCTAATTTAATATGCGACTCCGTCTTATTTGGAGAATCAGCAATACCATGATGGCCGGAATGTTTATATGAATCATTATATATTTGAAACTGAGCCAAATCAGGGAACGACTCAACAATTATCTTCCTGACTGATGTTAGCACAGGTCCATCAGTTCTTTCATTCTTCGCTAACTCACTATTGAGATTATTCTTGCTCATTTTTGCACTTACAGACACCAAATTTCTGCCAACCACACCAATCGACGGTATTCTAATCACTCGCAACATCGTATTCACAAGTTTAGTGGCAATCTTCAACTGTTTCGTTAGTCATCACATTGAATTAAACTACTATATTAAATGGAGATAGTGTTGGCGGGTAACACCCGATAGTTTGAAGGGCCAAAAAAAAAATCTTTAAAATTGAAAGAAACATCTTACTCGGAATTGGTTGATAACACCCAACACAAGCATAAAATATAAAATACAAGTTAAAGACAAGCAATAAAACATAACATAGTTATTCGCAATGTCTGATAACGTAGAAGTTACCGAGCCCACTAATATGGTGGAAGAAACTGTGAGTGATGTGCCTTCTCAAGAATCAAATGAATTGGTAATTGATGCAAAGTCTGCTCCTGAAGTCTCTGACAATGAATCTGATAATTTATACAGGGATGCAGAGGAAAAAAAGGAAAACGAGGTGGAAGACAATAAAAATGTTGAAACTAATGACAATCTGAGCTCTGACAAAGAAGAAGGTGATAGCGACAATGAAGAAAATGAAGACGAAGATGAAGATGATGACGATGAAGAGGAATCCAGTAGTGAAAGCGCCGATGATAATGATGAAATAAGGAAAGAACAAGAAGAAAAGAATGATTCAAGTGAGTCTAATGATTCTGATGACATTAAACAACCATCTACTGGAATCTCATCTAAAGATGAAAATGTTGATAGCTCCCTTTTACAAAAACAGATGGAATATATTAAAGAAGGTAAATTATTGGAAAATGATGAATTCAAAGATTTACCAGAGCAAGAGAAAGCTGCAGCTATTTTGAAATTCTTAAATTCCAATCCAACAACAGCTATACCTAATAGTGAAAATATCATGGAGTCGTCCAACAAAAAACCTGAAACAATTATAAACCGTACTAATGTTCCAGCTTCAATTTCTGAGAATGTTACAGCGAGTAGAGTTGATCTAAATGCACCAATGACAGCTAAAGAACGTGAACTTTATTCTGTATATTTGCGTGGTGAAAACAAAATTACAGAAATGCATAATATCCCACCAAAATCGAGATTATTTATTGGTAATTTACCACTAAAAAACGTCTCTAAAGAAGATTTATTTAGAATTTTTTCACCTTATGGCCATATATTACAAATCAATATCAAAAATGCTTTTGGTTTCATCCAATATAATAATCCCGGAAGTGTTTTAGACGCAATTAAATACGAAATTGATCAAATGAATTTTGGTAAGAAATTAATTCTTGAAGTTTCAAGTTCCAATGCGCGTCCTCAATTCGATCATGGTGATCATGGTACAAATAATAGTTCAACATTCATCTCCACAGTAAAGAGACCATTTGAAACAGAAGGTTACGATAATGCAGCCCAGGTTCATAATGATAATGGTTCTAATTATAAAAGAGCTAAACGTAGAACACCAGAATGTTTAATTTTTGTTAAAAGAACAGCTGATAGAGCTTATGCAACCGAAATTTTCAATAGTATTAAAAACGGTACTGGTTTAGAAACTGATATGATGTTTTTAAAGCCACGTATGGAGTTATGGAAATTGGTTAATGATGCTGCTTTTGATGGTACCTGGGGTGTTATTTTAGTTAACAAGACGCATAACGTAGATATTCAAACCTTTTACAAAGGTCCTCAGGGTGAGACTAAATTTGATGAATATGTTAGCGTATCTGCACAAGACGCTGTAGGGGTATTTAACAATCTAAAAGCTTCAAGAAGAAGCGATACTAATATGCAAAGACCAAGTAACAGTGGTTCCTTCGGGTATTCACAACCATCCATGAGTGCCCCTCCAGTGCCACAGCAACCACCGCAGCAGGGCTATTATGGTAATTACAGCATGCCTCCTCCTCAACAAAGTTATAACATACCTCCTCCTCAACAAGGATATAACATGCCTCCTCCTCAACAGGGTTACAACATGCCACCAGCACAAATGGATCAAAATTACGGTCGTTATCAAGGTGGATCACCAGCTGATCAAGGATACAGTAGATATCAAGGCATGCCTCCACAACAGCAAGTACCACCACAACCATCACAAAATGCTCAATTATCTGCTCTATTAGGGGGTAATACGGGACAAATGGATCAGCAACAATTGCTAACTGCCTTACAAAGCTTACCTCCAAATACTATATCTAATTTGTTGAGTGCAGCACAACAACAGCAACAGCAACAACAGCCGATTCAACAACAACAATTATTAGGGCTATTGCAATCTGCTCAGCAACAGCAACAGCAACCAACTAACTATCCGCTGGGTAATCCAACAAATCCACAAATGTCCAATAGCTATAATAGAGAGCAAACTTCAGTTAATAGGTCAAGATTAGAACAACCACCAGTGGAACAAAATAATGCCGGTAATAATGTTCAAAGTTTATTGGATAGTTTGGCCAAATTGCAGAAATAACCTCTTTAAAATGATAATTTTGTAAAGTCCAATCTTGAAATTATGTCATATGATATGTGAGGCAATCCAATTGTTTTTATTACCTTTATATGTTTTCATACCTCTTCTTTCCTGAGTATGTGGTTTGATAAATTTTCTCCATAAGGCGACGATATTCATAACTTCTTTGGAAGGATGCACATGTCGATTACTTTCTTGGGATCACATGTTGCATTCAATCTTATTTAATGCAACATGTATAAGTTTTTTCTCCTACTTTTACTACACAGCTTATTTTGTTACTTCTTTTCCTTATCGTCAATTCATGATCTTATTCTTACTCTCATATCATATCATATCATATTTTCTTTACTCCTTTTTAAACCTATTTGACAAAGTTTATTCCTTGAAATTTGGATAGCTTGGTTACTTATCCAAGTGAAATAAAATTCTGCCGCTATATTAAACAACCAACCCTTATAATTTAACTAGATACAAGTTTTAACCTTTATATTGTAAATTAAGAAAAACGTTTTGTTCAATAAAACTCATTTTCAAAATTATATATCCTTAGTAAAATTGTTTTATTTTAAAACTATAACATAGAAAACAACATTTTTAAAGTAAACTTATCATTAGTTCTCATTTTCATAGATTACTAAAAACCATACAAATATATAGATTTTACAACAAGCTTTTAGTGTTTTTGGTAAAATTCATATTTTTTGTTACTTGCGATTTCTGAGTTATCAAAAATTTACCATTAAGAAATAATTCAAGAAATGTGGTCTTATATAAAACCAAAGTGGATAATCCATCAACTCACTATACTATCAATATAAATGACATTACTGTTTACTATCAAAAGAATTGAGTATAAAGGCACGGAATATTCAATTCTATTACAGAATGAGAATGGACCTTGTGCCTTAATCGCGATCGTAAATGTTCTTCTTCTAAGTCAGAACCAAAGACAGAACTCACAAGAATTGTCTCAGTTATTAACTAATAAGAGTGAGATAAATCTGGATGATTTGTTGCAGGTACTCGCCAATATTGCCCTAAAAGGGACTTCTATAGACAATGATAAAACAAACGCAAATTCGGATGATACAAATAATAACATATCAGATACAAATGATTCAGATATAAATAGGCTATTAAAATTACTCCCTAGTCTTCATACAGGGCTAAATATTAACCCCAAATTTGATGGGACCTTCAAAGATTCTGAAGAACTATCAATATTTAGATTATTTAATATAGATTTAGTTCATGGTTGGATAATGGATGAAAATATAAGTGATTCAGACCTACGCAAATTATCATATGATGAGTATCAAAACATGTACATCCAAGTGAACGAAATTGTGAATAAAGACTCACCAACTGAGAAAGATGAAGAAGGTTTATTGGAAAAAGTTGGAATACTGAAAGGTTTTCTCGATGATTCGTCTACGCAATTAACATCTCCTGGAATGAAATACTTAAATAGCTACTTAAAAAATGATTCGTTAAGTGTTTTATTTAGAAACGATCATTTTTCTACACTTTTAAAAAGAGATGATATGCTCTATTCTCTTATCACCGATCTTGGATTTGAAAAACGTTCAGATATTGTTTGGGAGTCCTTGATATCTATAGACGGATCCCTCAATGTATTCTGCGACTCAGATTTTAATCTTGTTGATTTAGAGAATAAGGATATAACAGATCCAAATATTGAGACCAATAAGAATGATTCTGATCTGGACAGGCAACTAGCTTTGAAACTACAAGAACAAGAGGATAGACGATTACCTGCTGTATTGAACAAGAAAGATTCATCAAATAACCAGAGGTCAACAACATCTTCAAAGAATAAATCTAAGCAAAAAAGAATAAAAAATTCTAAGATGAATCAAAATGGAACGGCTACACAATATAAAACTGAATACGAAAAGTCTGAACAAGAAAGATTGCTGTCCAAGAAATCTTCAAAATCGTGTAGTATCGTGTAAATATTAAATATCTATCACACGGTATGTCAAGAACTTTCTTTACTTCAAAATTACGTTTCTTCTTCAAAACTTCCATACGTATAATTGATAAGAAAAAATAACTCCTTAAGAGTAGCAATGGAGAAGAGATTTAAAATGGAAATTCACGCAACATTAATTACTTGTAATTACTCTGTTCTTTCAGTTTACCTTGTCTGTTTTATTTTTGACACATTTATAATTACATGTCAAATTATTTCAACTGTGACGCGACGATGAAACACATTAGAAACATATCGAGAGTATCATTTCTAAAGCAAGTTATACTAAAAAAAATTACCGCATATATATAATATAACTTATACCATTAGGTAGTCTTTTATATATTACTATACATAGTCGTTCGAGGCAATTAATCAACATGAGTTCAGAAAACAAGGCCAGTTCCGAAGAGCCTCAAACAATACAATGTGACACAAATACTAGTTCAAAAAAAATAGATGTAACCAAAAATTCTATTGCAACAGAACAGGATCTGGACATTGATAATAAATCAGTGTCGAATAATAAATTAGAAACCGCTGATTTAAAGGATTCATTAACCAATATTGCTTCAGAACATCATGCCAGTTTAAACTTGGAACAGAATAAGATATTATGTCATGACATAGCAATTAAAAAAACTACAGAAAAACATTTCAATGATAACCCAAAATATGCAAAAAATCTTCGTGTTCATAAAAAGACGGATACAAATACAAAACTGAAGAAGAAACAAAAGCTGTCAGTTACTGACCCAAACAAGCTTAAAAATACAGACATTCCTGCAAACCACCTACCACTACAAAAAGACAGATTCAATTTTATGGACGGCATTTTAATGGGTGTTTTTATTGGCAGCGTTGGTGCAACTTTACTCAGTGGGAGTTAAACTTAACATTGATTGTTAAATTCACTTGATATAGCTTGTTATAGCTCTTCATATATTTCATTTTGCATTTTCTCTTTTAACATAACTATTATATCGTTTGTCTGTGTTATTATTTTTATGTAATCTATTATTTCTTTGTACTTTTCTAAAATTATTCTTATCTCTGCTGTTTGAAGTACATATTAACTTTTGTCTCTCTTCATCATTCAATTCATGTTCCAAAAGTCCTAAGTCACCAAGCTCCTCAATAAATTGTAAAAGCTTTTCATTTTCGTTGGCCATCTCCCTCTGAACCACTCTTAAATTTAAATTAACTTTTGGATTGTATCTATTAACTTGATTTTGAATATTTTGAATAAATTGTTTCTGTTTCTTGGATTCATTTAATACACTTGTTTTGTCTAAGTCTTTCCCCTCTATTCCCATCATTTTCATATGACTTTCTTTATTATTAGATATTTTTAGGAGCCACATTTTCCTTCGTTCTTCCCTCCAATTAGATATTTCTTCATCAGTCTGCAAGGTAATTGACGTCCCAGGCACATGTCTTGGCTCCAATTCTTCTTTTTTTCCATCATCAGTGTCATCATCTTCAGATAATTTAGAAAGCAACTCCTTGGATACTCCTGTGCTATTTTTTTTATTTATTAGACCTTGATGGATAGAAGGATCATCGATCTTGATGATTGAAGTGTTAATTGGAGAGTCTGTTTTGTTATTATTTTCTCTAACGTTTTTTGTATTCGATTTATTCATAACTTCATGACTTTTCTTTTTTTGATTGGGATTATTTCCATGGTTGTCACTGTTTCTTAACCTTCTCTTGGTAATATGTTTAGATGACGTTATATCCTCATAGCTAATGGGAAATCTCGATGATTGATATGCAGTTGGTGTAATGTTTGGGATATTCGAATAAATAGTGTTATTATTCATATCCTCATATTTCCATTGAGCTTCAGTATTCATAAACTGTGACTGTATTGTTAGATTTGAAAACTGACTATTCTGTCCATTCATTTGATCGTTATGGTATGGTTGGTATGGATTGTGTACTTCTTCAGAATTTGTATATCCTTCACTATAGTTGCTAAACTTTGACTGTTGAATATTAGGATCTCTAACGCCACAGATTTGATTATTAGGACCTCTAAAATCACTGATTTGATTATTGAGATTGTCAACATATAATGGTGGTCTCTTTTGAGAATGTTCATCTTCCTTTTTGTTGCTACCTAGTGTCCCAGAAAATGTCGGTTTAGGTACTTTATCAGAGTAAGGATTTCCGCTAAAATTGGGCCCATTATTATAATTCATATTAGTTACTGTCTGATGACTTATCAAGCAAATATCGCATTAACAATCTTATTAATCCGATGTTTAATATCTTAAATTTCTTCTGTATGAATAAATATTGAATCCGCGATGCCCGATTAATTTTTCACAACGATTCCTTTAAATAAGCTTCTAGAAGGTTTGATTCATCAAAAAGTACAAGACAAATGATAGAACCCTAAAAAAAAATCGTATATAGTAAGACCAATAGTATGAATCAGTGCATATCTATTGCTGTTAATATAAATATTATGTTTTATGAATATATGTGCTAATTTTGTTGCAATTATGTTGTTGCCATGGTGTGATAGGGTTAGAAATTAATCAAAAAGACCTTTTGGTACAGATGGCTGCGTCGGACCTAAACCATTGTCTTCTTGAGTATCATTTTGCTTGTTTCTCTTCATATATTTCTGTTTCTCCCTTTTCAAGACGCTTCTTTGATCATTATCTTGCGCTGTTTCACTTGTATCAGTTTCATTGAGTTCGCTTGCTGTTCTCTTCCCCCACCCAACTGTAGTTTGATTCCGTTCTAACTGTTGAATATTATTCACATGATTATTTTCGAGCCTATCATTAGTATGGACAGTTTCATTATCGTTCTTCAAACTATCAGCGTGATTTCCATGATGCAAGTCTAAATCATCATTATCATTATTCTGTTGAGTACTCTCTTCTGAATTGGATCTAACAAACAACTTTCTTGGATCTAAACTTCGCTTTGGACTAGTAGATCCCTCTTTTGAAAACAGACTATCCATACTTTGCTTTAGTGGACTAATTCTGGAGTCTTTAATGACTGTAGTGTTATTTTGGAGTGCAGATGTCCGTTTTAATGGGCTTAAAAATAGTTCCCTCCCTGAACTTGAAACTTGATCTCGTTTGCCGTCTTTGAACGTCAAATTAGACTTATTTGTATTACTAACGTCCTTTCCAACAGATATATCATTTGATAAAGACGAAATTTTATAGAATGTTGTACTGTCCGTCACTTCTACTAATTCAACCTTGACTCCTTCTTTACTCATCTCCATCAATATAGGATCACCAGGGTTACAAAACCATATACTAATGTTATTCGAGGTGTTCCCTTGTAAGTTTTTCCATGCAGATCCCATGCTAATAAAATTTTTGAAATCTTTAGATTTAAAAACAAGACGTTTATGCGATTCCTTTGTGGGTTTATTTTCATTATTTTGTTCAACAATAGTAAACAAACAATAATGCTCCAAGTCTCTTGTTCCAAATGTATTTGCTATGCTCATTGCATTCTTTAAAAGACCACCGTTTTTATTATAAACAGCTTTGGTAAAAGCAGTTAAAGTCATTTTCTTGGTATCAATCTTTAACTCCATTTCATCAGTGACATTAACATTACAGTTTTCTATAAAATTTCGTACCAATGCATGATCGCAACATATGAAATTAATCTCATCAGCTGTTGTTAGTTGATCTTTTTGTCTAATCTCAGATTTTACATCCTCATTAAACAATGCCGTAGATAACTCATGTTCTGCATTTTGGAATATTTCGATAAGATTTGGATCTAATTGAGCACCTGGTTTATCAGTCCTTGCACTTGAACCAAACACATCAACGAATTTCTTCTTATATTTCAAATTTATTACAATCGGATCATATTTTATCGGATCAAAATAAGGTGAGTATTCCTTTGAGATCAGAGAATCAAGTTCCACCGATACCAGTAATCTATTAGCTAATGCCTCTGGGCATGTTGTAGTATTATTAACAGCAATCATGAATTTTTGAACCGTGCCAGTATCAGGTTTTTTAGAAACAGTTGTTAAATGCTTTGCATTAATTTGAAATGAATATAGTTTATGATCGTTTCCATGTAAATCCGTCACTATTTGCAACCCATTATCACCAAATATAATTTCATGGGGTTTAAAGTCGAATTCATAGAAAAACTTTCTAGAAAACTTGATTTGAGATAAAGATGTGAAAGTACAATTAACTGCCCAGATTATAACCTCATCGCTTGTAATTGTGATTCTAATATTTTCATCTATCAAGGAAAGAATAGAAACTGCACGAAACCAAACATTATGTTTCTCTGGATCATTAATGACCGCTCTAAATGACATAGCTATGTGCTACTTTCTTTATATTCAATCTAAATTTCACTGTATATTTTACTTATACAAAACAAGATACTTTCTTAATAATGTGTTCGCGTTTCGCTCTATTTACAAATCAAAAAGTGATTTTAAAGTAGTTAATCTACATATGCTTCGTATTAAAATATTATGTATTATATGACATTAGTTAATTTTCGGTAACTTCCTCAGGAGGTTCGAAGGATGAGTTATCAATCACTGCTGGAACAGATTCTTTCTTTTCTTTCTTCTTCTTTTTTTTCAATTTTTCACCATCTTTGGTTTTCGATTTCTTCTTCTTCTTCTTAATGACTACAACTTCTTCAGTTTCGTCGTTGCGGTTATTGATTTCTTGTTGCTCAAACTTTGATCTTAATCTTTCTAATTCATCTTCATCTTCTACATTTTTTGAATCTTCCCCATTGAATCGGAAGTTTTCTAATTTGGAATGCATTTTTAAATTAATCTTATTAGAACCTGGTGTATTAGAGGGGGAAAGACTTTGACTATGTTTACTCTCTGTATCTACACCATGCGCTCCTGGAATAACGATTACTTGATCTTTAAGTACCATAACCTTTTTATTTTTCTTTTTCTTCTTTTTTGTCTTATGTTCAGCGGTGTTTTCTGACTGCTTGGTTAACTTGATACTGTCTGATGTGTTAATATATTCATCTACCTTATTAACATCCATAGAAAGAATATCGTTGATTGCAGAAGTGTCGTTCTTATTTACTGTCTCATCCAAGTAGAAGGGATTTGCCATTTTGTTCTTTCTTCTGTCTTCCAAAGCGTCACTGTTTTCGAATTCTTTGTATGTATCACCAAGGTCACTTTCATTACTGCTTTCATCATCATAATAACCAAAATTCGCGTGACTGTGTCTATCACCACTACTTAAAGAAAATCTGTCAGAATCATATATATCTACATCTTCCCCGGAAAAAGGTTCTTGTTCGGCTAATATTTGACATATTTCTTCTTCAGTTAAAAATGGTTTGTCCATATCAAAATCTATACCCTTAGGTAATTGCTTTTGTGTTCCTAATGCAATAGGTGTAAGTTCATAAATGTTGAAAAAGTTAGGTATAACTTCCGTCAATAGTAAAGGTATTTCACCTTCTTGATCTTCAATAGCATCTAAACTCAACTTTAGAATTTCATGGGCTTGAATACTAGTTTCCTGGACCTCAAATGATTTAGAATAAGTAAGCCCCCCTAGGAATTCTACTACTTCTGTCAATAAATTCTTTATATATTGGGGCTCACTAACTTTACTGTTACACCAGTTACTGAAAATCTTTAATAGTGCAACAATCAAAATATCTTGCGTCACATATTGATAATTTGAGCCTTTCTTGATAAATAACTTCATTAATACATCACCGTTTTCTATATAACTCGAATACTCACCTAATGACCATATACAGTCATTCAATATCGTTGGCAATTGCATTTCTACATTATCCTGTGATATTATTTTTATTATGGTTGTTATTGTAACGTTTCTCATTTCTGGCACCCTGATCATTAAATTTCTCAGTTGATTGCCAATTTGTGAACCAATTTCCATGTTAGCCAAGTCTTCTGAAATGATGGTCAAATCATAGAGGACGGCATTATACCATTCAAAATCTGGAATATTCTCATAATTATTCATTGAACAGATATTGATAATGGTATGTACAATTTTGGTTTTATAACCTTCAGGTATCATAATCGGAATTTCTTTCGGTGTCGATCTATTTGTCTGAATGACCACAGTTTCATCATTCACAAATTGTTTCATTAATGTAGTCAGAATTTTTTTCAAATTGTCCTCCGACACTATTCCTTCCAAAAGCTCAATAGCCTTTGACCTAATTGAAACATCAACATCACTAATTAATTGTAAAATAAGATCATCATACTGTGAGATAAAATTCGTATTAATCTTCCCAATCTTGTAAAAGAGAACACAACTAATATATCTTAAATTAGGATCATCTGAATGGCAAAATGTGTTCAAACGGTCTAAACAAAGTACTGCAACCTCATAATCCATTTCATCTAACATATCACCTGAAACAATACAATTTATCGATTCATATAAAACTGAGATTGCCATAGTTGCATCCATAAGTTCTAAAATTTTTGGTAATAATCTTGATTTCAATTTTGGTTCAACTTTGGATAAATTTGTAAATAATTTCAATAATCTAATGATTATCCAATTGTTATCTATCGTAACTAGGATTTCATATAACAATGGTGATAATGAAATAAACGCTGTAGGATTTTTCTTTGACAATTCACAAATTACACTTACTGCTGCTGAAACAACAGAAATATCGTCATCTTCCAGTTTGGATGTGAATTTTTCAAAATTATCTCTTAATGCTTCAGGATATTCTAAGAAAACTTTGAATAGTGCTGTAATTGTCTTTTTTCTGATATATGGTTTGGAACTATTCAACATCAAGAATAAATCATCTACAATATCCATAGCCAGCTCAGGTGTAACAATTGTAGATAAACCACTCAATGCGATTCCTACTTTTAAGACATCATTACCGCCTGCGTATTTTAAATCCTTCTTTAAAAGATTTGTGGCTAGTATTAAAACATCAGGGTCTTTATAAAACGACTGTGATGCTGCTAGATAACCTACACGTTTATGTTGCAATTTACTACTACTCATAACTTCTAAGATATGAAAGTTACACCATGACATATCGTAGCCGTACATTTCCAGATAAGTTAGCTTTAAAACAGCGTTTGTCTTCAATTCCAGACTGGATGAATTAGCCTCTTCCCTACACTCAGAAAGTTGTTCCGTTATAAACTTCTCTAATCTTTCTGGAGTATCATTGTGTGATCTGATTCCTCTGATCAAATCCTTTAAAGATTTTTCAAAGAAGAAACCAAAGGGTCTTAGCCTTTGCTTAATATCATCTCCAGTTGGCGCATATAAGGAGGTCATATCCTCCTCTGTTATTTATTAATCCTGTTACTTCGATGAGTCTCTTATTAGTGCTGATCTGCGACCTATAACATTGTATCCTTTACTTTTAAATATCCAGTAAATATTTTCATTCTATCGCATTATAGAAAAAATATCTTAGTAATTCTGGACCAATGTATGAAAAACGATGATCGACTGATATACAGAATCTCAGGCTCTTGATATATAAACCTATACAAAATAGATTACTAAGTTGTTGTTTGGGACATGATATACAATAATTATATTTGCATGTGAAATAAATAAATAAATAAATAAATAAATAAATCTAAGAGTTACAAGTTGATGAAAGATGCAATGAATGAGTGGCCGAAGCTTACATGGAAGGAAGAACGAATTAATTAACCTACTCTCCATACTTCCAGACCCATTATATGAAACTTAGCTCCCTCTTTACTCAGCGTTTCATTCCCATATGTGAGACATGGGTAAGATACACCACGTAGTAAACCACTGTCACACCATAATCCATAACGACCATCACCTGCACCCATCGAGAGAAATTCAGATGTGCAATATATGGCAAATTCATTTAGACCAGTATATGGATAACCTACAAACTGCCATCTATTCTCATTTTCCAATTTTTCATCTTCATCTTCTTTTTCATTGTTGTCTTGCTTTGAGCTTTTTAATATTACATCTGTAACTTTCTCCATTTTCCAGAGAAAACACTCACCATTACCATAATAACGCTTATGTTCGTTTGGTAACCATGGCTCATTAGAGTAAGCACCAAATATACCGTTTTGTCTATCCTTAATTACAATAAGATATCCAATTCTTCTCTTTACATTATCTTGTGGGGCAATATTATTATATAATGAATGCAATGACGAACCATGTTGTTCCAGACTATATAGAAGTGTCAATTCATTGTATAATTGTATTCTTGTGGGCATCAAACTACGAATTTCATCATACATATCTGTTGTCAATAATCTATTCTTTGTTGTAGGTAAATAACCCAATAAATTTACTGGAGGCAAAGCATCAGCATCTTCATCAACAGCATTATTATTTCTGTAGACATTATTTATATATAAATTGCTATCCGTCTTTGTATGTTGTAATTGAGGCGGTTCTGTTGTACTATATTTGGATTGTGATGTCGAGGGGAGAGAATCATCCGTGCTTGTAAATGATCTCCTCAATTTATATAATGCATCCTTCACACCAACCATTGTGGAAATAGAACTATGATTAACCCAGCCAAACTAATGAATATTCTGAGATTGAAATGATCGATTGAGTTGCGGTTTGTACCTAAGTGTATGTATTTAAACTTACACCCAGGCAAATAAAATGGTTTTCCTTTCATACCAATTTGTGCACTAAGCGACAAAGTTCAGTAAAAAGAGATCATATAGTGAGAAAAATCGAAAAATGCACTAATTTTGTATTAAAGACAAAACAAAACAAAATAATAAGAATAGTAAGAATATATATATACAGATGTACTATGATGCTAAGTGAATTTATAAATATGACTACTGTTAGTTATTTCATCTTTATGTTTTCGAAGTAACGAATTCGTCGACTATTATAACGTTTTCGTTATTATCTGGAATGCTATCAAGGCTGTCATCCTCTCTTTCATCTTCATCCTCATCCTCATCCTCATCCTCATCCTCATCGTCCAACATATGAAATTCTTTGACACCAGCGAATTTCCAATATAATAGAGCGTAGCAGAAGTATCCTACAATAACAACGGCAACATAATTCATATTATCTTTTGTAACTGGTAAGACAGGTGGGAATGAGAAAAATACGATGGCAAAGATGGTCCAGCACAATAAGACAATATTACAAAATAAACCAACTTTGCCCAACCAAAATGGACCATGTGGAATTTGACGTTTCCTTATTAATAAACAAATCACAGGGATTATGTATGATAATAATAAGAAGGCGATACAACCCGTAATTAATGAATTGAATGCAGTGGAAGATCCTAAATATAAAAGACCAATAATTGAAATCCAACCACATGACATTAAATGAGCATTTAATGGAACACCAACAGTTGGATTAACTTGTGACCAATATTTGGAGTATGGTAAACCTTTATCTCTTGCGAATGACCAACATAATCTTGCTTGCCAAGTATGACAAGCGATAACACAACCGAATGATGTGAAAAGTACCAAACAACCTAAGAAAATTGCACCGCCTTTATTTGACAAAGCTTGATTATAAATATCCAAAATTGGTGCACCTGTTTTTGAATTTAATAGAGCATCTAAATCACGTAATGAGAAAAACATCGAAATAACATAACACAAGGATGTAATGAAACCAATACAAACTGTACCAATAATTGCTGTTGGGATAACTTTTTCTGGATTTTCAACTTCGAATGCCATGTGAGTTGCACAATCTAAACAAGAAAATGACCAAGCTGGATTAATTAAACCCACAATGAAAGCAATAACACCATTTTTCCAACCAGTTTCATTATAAAAAGTTGCAAAAACGAATTTTGGATCATTAAATTTACCTGTCGAGCATGATAAAACTGTTACAGTAATTGTGAAAAATGAAATCAAAGAAATGTACAAAGAACTCGATGAAATCAGTGGCAATGATTTACCATAACAATTAAACATCATTAAAAATGCATGTAAAAATTCGAAACAAACAAAAATATGCCATCTTTCAGGAGTAAACTCAGGATGCGCTAATGCATACATACCAACTAATTCTGTTGCAACAGATAAAGTTGTCGAAGCACTTGTAAACACTGAACCAGCATAAGCAAAAGAACCACATAAATAAGCTGCAAATCTTTTATGTTTCTTTGGAGCTAATTTTAATGTCCAAAAAAATTGCCCACCTGCATGTGGATAAGCTGATGATAATTCACCTAGGGATACACCGACACACATAGAGATTAAAGCGATTATAATGATACCATATACGATCATCATTGGACCACCTGAAGATATACCTGTAACCATTGATGCGGATATACCGAACCATGAATTTGTTAAACCAAAACCAACACCAAGAATTGACCAAAGTGAAAATGATTTTCTTAAATGAACTTCCTCTTGTGGTTGTTCTTTGATTTCATTTTTACCACCATCCTTCGAGGCCACGGTAATATGCGAATATCTCTTGTGTAACATATTTGAAGAAACAGACATACTATCTGATTGCTCGTCTAGACCCGTCATACCTGTTGCGAATTATAAAATAATGTATATTCGCTGGTAAAATCAAGTGTGTATTTTTTTTGTACTAAACTAGTTTCTTCGAGATCTGAAATCTTCTGGAACAGGTTCCCAACATACAACTATATGAACCTCAATATTGACTTGTATCATGTAATTCTCGATTATTGCAAGGATTTCCAACAGTATATAAACAATTTTTTCTTTATATTTTCGATTGGGTAAAATGCATGTGAATTTACGCGTCGTTCAATATGATTGATAAGAAAGAGGTTTTATATGTAAAAGATCGTGAACTGATAATTGATTATAGCTCAGTATTACTATCCATATATGATGGCCATCACGCACTGGATGATTCTTGTGTGTGTACGTAGTATATAATTGTGTGTAATGTATTAATTTTTTTTTTTGTTTTTGTTTTTGAGTATGTGTTATTTATCTAGTAACGATAACTGAAAAATTTTCTTGCCATATTTAGACAACTTGGAGGAATGTGAAGGGAAACTAATGCATATTTTTGTTAATTGGATAAATGAATTAGAAGTAGTATAGGTTTTGTGTGATGCCAGGTGTAGCAGTTAGAAAACAATATGTGGTTGATTATAATCATTCGACAGATACTGAATATAAACAATTGAGAGATCAAGCACAAGTGCATAGTGGTAAACATCAACAATTGAGTTCAAAATCACAAAACGCTTATCGTAATGGTGATAAAGCTCTTGCGAAACAATTAAGTGAACAAGCACGAATTGAGTTTAATAAATTTCAAAATTTGAATAATCAAGCTGCTGAATTTGTATTTGTTGAAAATAATAAAGATTCCATGTCTAATGAGATTGATTTACATGGACTATATGTTAGTGAAGCGGAATATGTGGTTAAGAAAAGACTGATATATGGTAATGAACATTCTGAGACAGATGTACGTATCATTGTTGGTAAAGGTATGCATAGTGCCCATGGTATTTCAAAACTAAAACCGGCAATTGAAGAACTTTGTACCAAAGGTGGATTTAAGTGGCGTATAGATCGCAAGAATGATGGTGTTATTATAGTAGATGCACAATCTGGTCATATACCTGATCAATGGCATCGCGATATTACAAAAATTTCTGCTAATAATACAAGTACAAGTAATAATGTTACAAATGGTTATACCGCTGCACAACCAATGCAATATACACAACCAACTGCAACTGAAGCTAATGGTAATGTTAGTGTATTAGTTAAAGTAGTGAAACTATTTTGTACGTGTATGCAATAAAAAACGTTTATATATATATATATATCTAAAAATATAAATATGATGTAATTATAGTAATTGCGATTGATAGTAATAATATGAAACTATATAGATGGGGGAAACGCCAGTGCATGTCATTACCGCACGATGTATCGAATATATCTAACAAAGTTTGCAAATGTTGCAAACTCACACTGTTCAGATACAACAGCTCCCACAATGGTGGACGGATATCTGGCGTGTGGTTAAGCAAGTACTGTTCCGTATACTGTTCCAGAAACCGAGTCTGTTCTTGCAGACATTGCAACTGGCCCAGCGACATATATTTTGATTTTGTTGTCATAATAGCATAATAAGACAAAATATAATAATAATAATTATAATAATAATAATAATAATGGTATAACACTCAAACCAAATAACATAAACCCGGATAAACAGCACGTGATATCGGCGGTAAAACTACACCCACACCCCACCGTCCCGATACCCCGGATTTTTTAACACCTATTTCGTATTTTAAACGCCGATACAAAAAGAATGTCTGGGGGGTTTAAAAGATGTGTCAACTGGCTGTGATAGGCTGGTTGTGTCAGCGGGGTGTCAGGTGTTTAACTATACTATATAATATATAAAGGAGGTGGTGGTTGGATCGATGGTTCGAGGGTCTGTTGTTTGTTGGGAAACAAAGCCAACATCAGTGCTATTGAAATTGAATTAGCAACGTATTTATTATGGGTATACCATTACAGTTGTACACGGAAAATGGGGATCTCTTCGACGTGGAGAGTGACTCGCGAGTGAAAATTGTAGACGATTCTACTAGACAAAATTTAAATTCTTGGTTTTCACTATCTGCATCAAAATTAAGACCTTTTTCTACTACAACGAATAGTAATTACACAAATAATTGTAAATTGGAATTATTAAATAGTAATTCTATTCAAAAATTGGATTTATCAACAACAATTTTTAAAAATTGTAATGATAATCATTCAACTTTAATTTATGATACAAATTGGTTATCACCATTATTTTATATTAATAATGAAAATAATACATTTAATGAAATTGATTTAATAAATGATATTAAATCAATTTTTCAATCAATTGCAAGAGTTATCGATATTGATGGAATTATTTCAAATGATAATGAATTAACATTATTAATAACTTTATCGAATAATTCAATTATTTTAATAACATATGATTTAATAACTTTTAATCCGATTTTAAATTTATCACAATTAATTATTTTACCTAAAAAAGAAAAAAAAATTGTTGGTAATAAAATAATTAAAATTTTAAAAAATTTTGCACCAAATTTTTTATTAATTATAACAAATGAAAATTTATTATGTTTTAATACAATTTCAAATTGTTTTTATAAATTAAATCTAACCAAAAATTTACTTAATGAAAATTATCAATATTCAATTAATTTCCCAAATTTATTCATATCAAATAATATCGATACAATTTATAAAATCGATAATTTCTTAGATAAATTTTTAGAAATAATTAAATTTGATTTAACATCAATACTAAAAGATCATGAATTTTTACAAAGACTTATACCAAATTTAAATGTAACAAATTCACAATTTATCCTAGTGGAAACAAATCAAAGAATTTTATCAATAAATTCATTGATTTCACAATATATAGATTTTAAAAATATTTTGAATAAAAATTCAAAATTTACATTGATTTTACATTCAAATGATATGAATAAATTAATTCTAATAGAAAAAAATTTATACAGTTTATCATTATCATTGTTAAATTGGTTACAACAAACAGATCAATACGTATTATCAAGTTATAACGATCTACAAAATGGTTTATTAAATTTATCAAATGGAAATAAAATAATTCATAATGCTCAATACGATGAAAAAAATAATACCATCACAATATATCATTCAAATCCAATAAAATTCGAAACATTCAGTATAACAGGTAATAATTATAATGAAATCACTCACTGACTCCCTCTCATATCATATTTTATATTCTTAACGACAATCCTAATCTTTTTTTTGGTTTAGTTTTCTCTGCCCCATCCCGCTTCGCATAGTTCAACAGCATTTCATTAATTTAGTGCTTACTCATCAGATAATTAAAATAAAAAAATTTTTGAACTCTTTTTTAGTTTTCAAAAAAGAAAGGAAACTTCTGTATATATACACACACATATATAAATATATTTAGTCTTTTTTTTTGAACAAGAAAAAAGCTTTATATACATTTTAACGAAATATATCACAATTATTAAACAGACACAACAATGATAAATATAAAATCAGAAATTCCTAACGATTTCGTATCAAGTGTACTACACAAGAATCCAACAAACAGATCTATATCGAATTCAAAAGTAAAACTGCAGCAGGATTCAATGTTATCGAAAACTAAACAAAATTCAAAACCAACAAAACCACGAATGAAAAGAGAAAAATTATTTACAACACCAGAAAAATTATCAGATTTTTTAAATCAGGATTCGAATAAATTAATTCATTTAGATCCAATACCAATTTTTAACGATAAATCACAAATTAAACCATGGTTACAAAAAATTTTCTTCCCACAAGGTATCGATTTAGTCATTGAGAGATCCGATCAAAGTAAAGTAATCTTCAAATGTAGAACAGTGACTCGTCCAAGTTCGAATGAAAATGAAAATGATAATGAATTAGAACAAAAATTAATAATAACAACAAAAAACTGTCCTTTCCGTATAAGAGCATCCTTTTCATTAAAATTACAAAAATGGAATGTTGTGATAATAAATAATACTCATTCACATCAATGTATATTCAATCCAGATTCTGATGAATATAAAAAATTTAAAACACATTTAGTTAATGAAAATGATACAGAAACAATTAAAGAATTCGAAGAATTAGAATATAAGACAAGATTCAAATTACCAATCTTACCAAAAGTTATTTCATGTGATTGTGGTTTAACTAATGAAGTTAATTGGTTTAATGTTGTTATACCACAACCAAAAATTTCAGGTACCAAAAAAATTTGCAAAAAAACAAGTACCAGCATTAATAGTACCGTTAACTCAACAAGTGCTCAAACTAATGATTTATCAAAACTCTTAGAATTAGATAACTCAAATATTAATATTGTTAACCCAAAAATCGTAACTCCACCGGAAAATATAACAAATTTAGATGAAATAGACTTTACTGGTATGTTCGCCACTAAAAAAGAGAAGAAGAAAGTTGCTTCTTTCACAAATTTAAGTAATTCTAATTTACATTTCAATAATCATATCGATGATAATAATTTACCTGTATCAATTGATAATTTTGATTTAAATAAAATTATTACCACTGAATCAAATTATAATTTAATAGCAGATCCATTAAATTTCAATCCAATTAATGACAGTTTTGCAGACATAGACTTTAACAACATATTAAACGATGAAAGTACAAATAAAGTTGATTTATTTATCAAATATGCAACATCCACAACATCAACCACGATAAACACTTTAGTAGAACCAACTGATTGGACCTATTTGGATCATTTAAATAATGATTTTTCAAATATACTGGACGATAAATCTTTTGACACTGCATATTTGAATCAAGATAACGAAATGTTCAGTGAACCTAATATCAAGGATGAAAATGAAACTACCCCAACTTCCTTATATTTTGATCCATTATTGTAAAATATGCTCTCAAGAAATGTAGTCAGGCCATCTACTAAGTGATTAGAAAACTTTGTTTTTTTGTTAAATCACACCTTTATAAAGGTACTTAAATTATTTATTCATCATATATACTTCTTATTTATTCAATTCACTCTCATGATTTCAAAAAGGCATGAAAAAGAAGATTAGTTCTATTATTCGTTTCATTAATGAATCTATTTTTGTTTTGATTCCTTATATATCGATAAAAGAATATATGTTAATTACATTAAAAATCTGTGAAATATTCACCATATGGATCATCAGTTGAAATACCATAATCGAAATTCTCTTCAGCATACTGATCAAACAAGGAGGTATCACCAATACCCCCTGTAATAGGAGGCTCATACGGAGTCTCTATATCCTTATTTAATAACTTCTCCCAAACAACTTCGCTAAACCATGGATGTGATTTAATATCTTGGGAACCACTTTTTAAATTACCAATTCTTCTAGTTAAATCAGCAGTGACTAACTTCGATATAAGATCAACAACATCAGGGTTGAAAAATGGTGGATATGTGACTTTACCTTGCAAGATCTTTTCATACGTCTTCATTGGTGTTGAATCATAGAAGGGTGTATAACCTGCTAACATTTCAAAAATTAATATACCTAAGGACCACCAATCAACTGATTTATTATATGGTTTTGTAGCAATCACTTCAGGTGCAATATAATCTGGTGTACCACAAAGGGTCCATGTCACAGTCTCGACTTCTTTTGCGAAACCAAAGTCCGTAATTTTAATATGACCATTCCTATCAAGTAAAATATTTTCAGGTTTGAGATCCCTGTAAATTACATTATGAAAATGTAAATATTCTAATGCTAACGTTACTTCTGCAGCATAGAATTTTGCAACTGGATTTGGAAATCTCTGAGATTTTCTTAATAGTGAAAATAATTCACCACCTTCAATATAATCCATTACCATAAATAAATTCGATGAATCTTGGAACGTACCCCACATTCTGATCAAAAAAGGATGTTCAACTAATTTTAACATACGTCTTTCGTCGTTTGTATGTTCGATTTGTTTCATTCTGACAACTTGACCCTTTTTTAATACTTTTATTGCGTAGTATCTACCATTATGAAGGGATCTGACAAGATGAACTCTACCAAATGAACCAGTACCTAAAGTTCTCATAATTTGAAAATCGTGCAATGAATATTTACCTTTAGATATTGTTGATCTTTGTGGTAATAGTGATTGTTGTTGCAATTGTTCATCTTTATCAAAAATTTGACTATGTTCTAAACTTGGTTGATTTAATGCAGTATCAAAAGTCGGAAAACCTGATTGGGTAGTTGTTGCAAATTCGTGCTGCATAATATAAAAAATGTTTTATTTATGATTGAAATAAAAAAGTGAAACTGTGATAGATCTATGTTCTTTCCTATTGAAATTGAGACGCCCCTAAAATTTTGCAAACCCTTAACAACTAAGAGAATATCTTTATAAAATAAATCACTTGAGTATCTTATGTATATGGTTGCAGTCTAGCTGGGTACATAAAGTTTCCACAATAAATTTGATCGATAAAAATATAATATATGTGGAATGGCTAATAGATTATATAATTTTGTTACGATTCCTTCCTTGTTCAAGGATTCGCAACTTCAAACTGAATTTTTATTCCCCTTTAATTGAAAAACAAGCTTCGATATAATATCACTACCCACGAGAAGATGCCTTACAATATTAATGATTGTAAATAGTGGATAATAATTATAACCAAATATTATTGTTTTGGTTATTTTGAGCAGGTCGAACACTTTGGTTATTTCCTGGTGGATAGTATGTAGCACCAGTTCGTTGGCCTTGCGGTACTTGTTGTTGCTGTTGTTGTGGTTGAACCATCATTTGTTCTGTTGTGGTATCCATCTGTTGTTCATCCAATAAAGGTTGTGGTTTCTGTTGTTGTTGTTGTTGGTCTTGTTTATTAGTATCTGTCGGTTTAATATTTTCCAAGCTCTTGTCTATTACAGACAAGAGTTCTTGTGGTAACGCAGGTACAATATTATTATTTTCAATTGTTTGTTGTTTAATTTCTTCTAGTGTTGGTGTATGCTTATCATTTGCTTTATAGTAATGGAAATGCGACGAAAATTTCATCATTGTAAATTGTTTAATTTTATTGAATACTTCAGCTTTATTATTTGAATTATTTTCACCATTTTCTTTAATCATTAAAATATCTGATGATTGTTTTTCAATAATAGCTTTTGTATAACGTAACATTGTCCAATCGAATAAATGATCATTGTGATACTCTAATTTAATACTCAAATCTTTGAATAATTTTGCTAAATACAAATAATCAGGTTTTTCATCAAATTTTAAATTTTTACAATAATCCAAATAGTCTTTAAATTCTATTGGTAAACCTTGACATAAAACTTCGGTACTGATACTTAATTTTTTCTCTAGAATTCTATCATATTTTTGTTTTTTTGTTGTTGCTTTAAGTCCTTGCCATGGTAATGAACCTTTACAGAAATAAACGAAAATATAACCTAATGATTCTAAATCATCTCTTCTACATTGTTCAACACCTAAATGTGTATTAATACTTGCATATCTTGCAGTACCTGTTAAAGATTTATTTTCTCTATATGGAATATGACGATGAGTATTGAAATCTCTATATTTTTTGGATAAACCAAAATCAATTGCATGAACTGTACTACCACGACGTCCTGTACCCATTAAGAAATTATCTGGTTTAATATCTCTATGAATAAAAGATCTACCATGAACATATTGAATTCTACAAATCATTTGTAATGCTAACATAATAACTGTTTTAAAAGAAAATTTTCTGTAACAATAATTAAATAAATCTTCTAATGAAGGACCTAAAAGATCAATAACCATTGCATTATATTCTCCTTCTCTACCGAACCATCTAACAAAGGGTAAACCAACACCACCGCTTAAATATCTATAAACTCTTGATTCGTATTCCAGTTGTGGATGTCTAGTTCTAATAGATTCCAATTTAATGGCAACTTCTTCACCACTAATTAAATTAGTACCATGATAAATTTCACCAAAGGAACCACTACCAATTTTTCTGCCAATACGAAATTTTCTACCGACTCGTAAATCCATGATTGCTCTTTTTCAAATATATTCTTTTTTGTTAGGTCAAAAATGTTTATCTGGTAAGTGATATTTTGTCCTTTTAAAAAAACCCCGAGTATAATATGCTAAGTTTTAATTCACAAGAGCACTCACCCATCACAACTGTGTGTTCCAAACTAGCTTGTTTTTATCATATTTTTATCTTTATTTGTCTGTTTTTTTTCTCACCGTCGCCCACTTTTACTTCTGTGCTTCAAACGATGTGTGATTTACGTGTATTTCCATTCAGTCAGTGTCAAAGAAGAAAAAAAAAACGAAAAACAACGAAAAATGATCCTTGTTGCCTTAGGTCTCGTATGACGGTATATACAATATACAGGGCTACATACCCAAACCCTAACGTGTTGATATCGTTATCCACGTACCCTGCCACGTGCCTGAATTGCTTTTGTCAAAAAAAGAAACGCTGCATGGACTAAATAGGAATTTGAGTTACGCCTAGGCGCTGTAAATCACCAAAAACGGAGTTTGTCTTCTTTCTTTCTGTCGAGGGTATTTTATTTTATTTTATTTTATTTTATTTTATTTTATTTTTGGTCAGGTGAGGGCATCGCCTCGTGCTGGGTCCACAAGAAATGTTTAACAAATACAATTGATAATTATACCCTTTAATTGATTTATAATTGAGCATGGGATAGATATATTTATCTGTTTTAGATTTGATCTATATATATTCACAAGATACAGTTTTGTACAAAAAACCCTTTTTTTTACTACTTTTAGTTATACATATAGTGTTGTTGTTTTTTACGTTAGTTACACATTCTATTGGTTGAGCTAGTTCTGTCTATTCCAATTCGTTATTGAGTGTTGTTTGTTTGTTTGTTTTGATATATATTGTTTACAAAAATTTATCATTTTTTAATCAGTTTTTAATCATGGTGGAAATGGTAGGTCATAGAGCATTTGCTGGTTGTTACCCAGAAAATACTTTACAAGCCTTTAATAAAGCTTTCGAAGCTGGTGTTAAAATTATTGAAACAGATTTACAAATGACCAAAGATGGTATTGTTATTGTTAATCATGATGATACTACAGGTAGAATGTGGGATGAAAATTATACTATTGCAAACGAAGATTATTCAACATTAAGTAAATTGAATCATAAAGTAAATTCAGATGAAAAAGTTATGACAATTCATGATCTCTTTACTTGGTTAGTAGACCATAACGGTTGTAGATTAATGCTCGATATTAAATTCGATAATGAAAAACTTTTATTGAATAAAACTTTAGAAACAATGTTAAGTATCAAAAATGATATATCCTTTTGGCAAAAAAGAATTATTTGGGGGTTCTGGTTATTAGAATGGTATGAATACAGTGTTGAAACTGGTATTATAAAAGGTTTCGACGTCATAGTAATAACAATGTCATTAGACATCGCTGAACAATTTATTGATTATTCAATTAAATTAGATAATGAAAATTTTAAATTGTATGGTATTAGTCTACTTTATGTATCATCTTGGACAAGAAGATTCAGAGAAAAATTATTACCAATTGTTCAAAAATGGAATGTAAAAGTTTTCTTATGGACTGTTAATAAACAAATTGACATGAAATATCTAGTAGGTTTACCGATTTATGGTATAATTACAGATGATCCAGTTAAATCAACAGCTTATTGTAGATTATTAACTGACAAAATTTCAAATAAGGATACAAATATCTTTATCGAACCACAATTAAATACAAGGGAAGGTTTCAGATTTTATTCATTCTGTTTCATTTATCAAATTATTGATCAAACTTTACATTCGGATTGGGCACATCGTCCAATATTTTTTGGTATTAGTTTTGCAAGATTAAGTTTTAAACTCTTAAAAGCGATTCACTTTATGTAGTCTACTTATATTTTTTTCTTTTTCTTTTCATATATATCAGATAAAAATGCTATACAAAGGTTAATTTAACAAGATTGTTGTTTTAAAATAAATAAATAAATAAATAAATAAGACTATATACATATAATGCCTATGCTGTATTTTTTTTTTCATGATTTAATAGATGTTGGAAGTTCTGGTAAATCCTCTGGATTTACTCTACCATCATTGACAACACTTTCAGTATCATTTTCTCTGTTGATTTTGTTTTGTAGCTTCTTTTCTTTTCTGACAACTCTTATATTACCTGGAGCAAAACCACCATTACCATATAATGCCCATTCTGGTGTTTTCTTTAAATAATCCATGTAAGTAAATTCTTCACCGCTCCTCAATAATTCAAAGAACTTTTCAAAATCAATGTGGGTATACCATTGACCATCGATCTTGAACTTCTTGTTAGCAATTAAAACACAGTTAGAATGTGCATGTTCAGCAGCTAATTCATAGTCTAAACCACGTCTTTGTAGTTCAGCAACAAAGTTTTGAACGAAATCTTTACATTCTTCATTGAATGGAATATTTTGCATAGTTAATGCATTGACATTATCCTTAGAGGAACCACTGAATGTGGCACCTTTAACTTCAATAAAACATGGTTCACCACGTTGAACTAGATCTGCATAAGAGGAAATATCACCCATGTTAAAACCTTTAACCAAAGTTAATCTAAAAACAGTTCTTTGATGAGACTGAACAGTTCTTATAATATCTAAACATTCCATCATTCTTTCCCAGAAATCCTTATATAACGGACGATCAACTTTTTTCAATTCAGATTTTGTTGATGCATCGATAGAAACGTATAGTTGTGTCACCCTACCGATGCTTCTTAATGATTCTGGATGTTGGGCATTACAGACAAGGAAACTCGTGATATCTTTTTGATGTAACAATTCAATAAATTTGGAGATATATGGATATAAAATTGGTTCACCAACTAAAGATAAAGCACAATGACCGACTTTAAATGCGTTAATAAATCTTTCAGCAATAACACCTGGGACACCTCTCATTTGTTTAATCATAGAATAATGTGCACTTAATGCATTTTCCAGAATATATTCAGGGTCATCAGTTTCCCATCTCCAATTTTTTGAAACAGGATTGGTACCGTGTCTCCAGCAGAAAACACATTTTGATGAACATGCTAATGATGGTGTTAATTCCATACATCTACTAGATGCTATATTGAACAGTGACTTCTTGTAGCATGAACCTTTACCACGTAATTCATTTTTGGTCCATCTACATATTTTGACTCCTGAATGGGAACCAATGATCTTGTAACCTTGTTTAGTTAAATTTCGGTACGTTGGACTATCCTTGGCAATCATTTGCTTGATTTCTAAAGAATTCTCATTCATCTTATATTTTTTAGCTTTCCCACCAAGATCCTCAAGATCAACATCTTCATCGGATTGTCCACCTTCTTCATCGTTCTCATTTTCTTCTTCATCTGAGTGATCGACAGTTTCATCATATTCATATAAAATAGGTTCGTCGTCTTTTAATAAATCGCCTAATAATTTGGCCCACTCCTGTATTTTATCATTATCATCAACTTTCATACACACTTTACCAACAGGGAAGATTCTTCTACCACCTAAACGAGAAATCCAGTGGTCAACCTTGTTAGCTTGGTAACAAAATTTATCTGGCCATGATTCTGAATCACCAAGTCCTAAAACAGTATAACCGACTAATTTACGCAGTGGAAATCTGTCTAACCTGTGGTCATTAAAGTTTTCTTCTAATGTTTGAATAAAATAATCTAGTGGACAATCAACATCATATGATGGAACTACTAAAATATAGATTGTCTTTTCAGTTGGAACATCAACAAAGTATTGGTCAAGATCATCTAATTCATCTAAGTTTAGTAATTTTGGTTCTTTATTCAATTCACTAACTTTTTTAAGTTCATCCATTACAATGTTTGCTGATTTCTCTGAAGATCCTTGAAGTGAACTGTAAAAAACATATATGTCAGAACTTAATAATTCAATATTAGATACTGTTAATGCACTTTTGATCAAACCATCATTGTTACTGTCGTCTTGCACTTTGGTGATTTCAGTCATACCATTTTTAGTAAAGATTTTTACAGATTTTTTTGGTAATTTGGTTTTGTTTGTTTTGGATGTTTTGGTTGCTTTGAATGCATCTGTAAAATCAACAGCTAAAGAATCCCACTCCTCATGACTATGTTCTTCTGCATCATCTTCAGTTTTATGTTTATTTTCATGACCTCCACGACATTTCTTATCTTTACCATTACCACCACCAGAGCAACAACCGCCAGCAGTTTTCTTAACAATAGGTTCCGCCTTCTTTTTACCACTTTGACCACAACATTCTTTGCCATTTACCCCTGTTCCCTTACCACCACAACAATCCACTTTATTTCCTTCATGACTATGCTCAGATTCGGTTTCATTTTCTTTGTGAGAGCATTTGCATTTATGTGCCTTTTTTGTGATTTCTGGTATAGTCTGTTTATCTTTTGAAAGTTCCGATCCAAATAAGATAGCAGATGCCCATAATACTATCAAAATGGATATTCTACCACCCAAGTATACGTATACTGGAGATAATACGGTTAAACCAATCAGAATCTTTGATTTAGGATCCATGTTTTTAGTATAGTCAAATACAATAAAATGTGTATGTATGTGTTATATATATTTAAAACCGGATACAAAACCTTATCTTTAGATAATATATGTATATGGTATTTATTGTAAACAGTGTCTCATCACTGATGAGTTTTGAAGAAGTAATGACAAAATAATTTTTTTTTTTTAATCTCGAAATGTCCGATGACCATTAGGCCTGGGTGTGAGGGATCTGAAGTTAATAGTGCTATTAAACAGAAAAGAGATATATTACATCAGAGATTCGATACTGTATAATGCTGGTTACTGTGTTGTTTGCCTATCAAGAGTGCTGATATCGAAAGTTCTTAGTCTGTGCTTTAAAAAGATCCCTTTGGATTCTCATGATGATAATTGTTTAATAATATCTTGTGTTTAGGGAAATCGAAAGTATATCTCTGTTTCAATTCATGGTCGCTTTTTGCCAAAATTTGAGAATATAATCCTTGTAATACAGCTTTTATCTTAAAATTTATACTTCTCTTGAGAAATATAATTAAGAACTATTATGGATCTAACTAATTAGTTACTATCATACGATTAGGCTATGTATATTACATATATATAGTGAGTTGGCTTAAACAGCTTTCACAAAGATAGTTTCTGGTGGCGTACCAGAGAGAGAATATCGTGTAAATGAGTAATGTTGTATAAAATCATATGCTATTGATAATTCTTGCATGGAGAGTGGTTTTTCTTCGACATTAAAAGGTTTTATTCTTCCTTCAGAATCTTCTCCTTCGTTGAATAGACTTAAGTAGAGATCTACAGCTTCTTGTGAAACGTTTATTTCGTCATATTGATCTTTAAATATATTGTATTGTTCAGAAACCCATTCGTATTTTTTTGGAAATGATTGGAATTTCACTTTGCAAATTATCCAAACAACGAATATTTCAAAGTTTGTCTCAAATACAACTTCATTTTCATGATCAAGATCGGAAAACAATTCTGAGATATCATCAGGGAAAGCAGTATCATATTTTAAAATTTTGGAGGTTGTCAACAACGAATTTTTATTTTCAGTAATATTTTTCTTCTCTAACCGTTTCAACTCTTTTAGTGCTGACGTTAAGATATGTACTTGACCATTTCTGTATATAGTAGCACAATGTCTTCTATAATCATGGATGTGAAATTTATCATTGGTGTTTACATCGCTAACGATAGAAAGTTTATCAAGTTTCCTATTCAATGCTGCTCTTAATGATTGAATAGCATCAAGTGTAGCTCTTATACTTTTATAATGCTCTCCATCTTTATGTAAAACAAGATATCCAAATAAGTCTAAAATGGGTTGTAAACAGGTATTAATATCAAGTTTATTCAGTAAAAATAAAATTCCTCCTTCATAATCAGAAGCTTTTCTGCCTTTTTGATCATTTTTATTTTCCTTTGTCAGATCAAAAGCAAAAGTAGTATAGTCGTCGATCAGTGGTAATTGGATATGTGGTTTATGTTCCAGAATATACTGCACCTCCGATAGCGGAAGTTGGATTCTCAACAACACCGAATCAAATTCGTTATTGTCTAAGACAAATCCGTAACCATATAGAAGTTCTTCGTTACTCTTTGCACCGTAATTATTTAAAATTTCATCTCCAATTTCAATGTATTCTTCTAAACTTTTATAGTAAAAAGACCCTTCATCGTCAGTTGACCATTCAGCTCTCACACGATTTCCATGATTTAATAAATCAACGATAGGTAGTAACATAACATTTGATTCTTTGCAATTTGGATCAATGATATGTTCTGGGAAAGCTCTTGAAGTAAAAATAAGATGAGCCCATAGGAAAGCACTAAATGAATACCAACTTGTCGGCGTTCTATTTACTGTATTTAAAACAATGTTTTCATAAATATAAGTGATGTCAATTTCGCCCATAGAGTTTGCAAAAGTCTTCTCTATCTCATTTAATTCAAATTTTTGTGCCTTCCCAGTTTCAGAATTGACAATATCAAGCCATTCTTTGAAGATCGATGAAAAATTTTCCTTAAATGAGTTCTCTAGATTAGTACCGTGCAATAGTGCATGCTCTTGAGGGTTCCATGTTAGTGGAGAGTCTATAACATTTGGTAGAGCATTTATGTAAGGTTGAAATTTTGTTTGTAATTTTTTCACCTTAGTGTTCTCAGACTGATCAAATTTCAATCTAGCAACTAATAATTTCAACCATCCGTTACCCCTTTGACCAAAGATATCTTGGGCCAACCTATCTGTGATGATCAAATCATTTGGTAGTTCAATAATAAAGTTATTATTACTGGCAGAGCACTGTTCTTTAGCAACCCCACATATACCTTTAGTGGAATCATATTGAAACCCAATTGTAGATGAAATCACACATCCACGAGCCTCACCCCATTCGAGTAGATCTTTAAGAACACTTTTAGACATTACTAAGTGGCTCATCTAGGCTAACAGACGATGAACCTAAGCTTAGAATCGATTTCTTTGATTTAAAACTTTTTTCGCCTTCACAACAAAAATACTATACGATCTCTTTAGACATAAGTTACCTAATGGTATAGTATATATAACTTGAGATAATTAAATTATATCAAATTATGAGATGTGTTACACTTCAATTGTACCACTGTGTATTTTGTGCAGAGATAACATTTTTCCTTGAATCTGTAAGCAGTTTATCTTTACGAATTGAAAACGAAAAGTCGTTCAATATATAATATTTAAACAAGTGATCCTCCATGTGATCCATATATATAACTAGTCATACACTAATAATTTCTGCATTGTCTTGCCTTGTGCTTTATTTGGTGGATCATCTACAATCTTATCAGTCGAGTTATAAATGTAATGTAAACAAAAAAAACAAAATAGATACGACTTTTGTTATTAACAAGAAAGAAGCTGTTTTGCCCCGGCTATCTAACACGAACTAGAGATGAGTTTACCACTGGGTCGGATGGAAAATTATTTAAATGGGAGTCCTAAATCACTTAGAAACAAGAGAGCTTCGAATGTTGGGAAACCATGGAGAGTATCCAGATCTCCATCCCAAAATAAAAACTCTGGATCACAGATACCATCGCCGTCAGGAAATCGCAACACAAGAAGAAATCAAATACCTGTTAATGGTTCCAAGATACCTTCACCACTAAGAAATCCAAATTATTCCTTGATGTCACCTTTAAAGCCAAGACAGATCACGTTGGATGATTTTGAAATAGGGAAGAAACTAGGGAAAGGTAAATTTGGTAGGGTATATTGTGTAAGACATAAGAAGACAGGATTTATATGTGCGTTGAAAGCTATGGATAAATCAGAGATTGTTCAATATAATTTACAAAAGCAATTTAGAAGAGAGGTAGAAATTCAAAGAAGTTTAAATCATAATAATTTAACAAAACTATATGGCTATTTCCATGATGAGAAAAGAGTTTATTTGATAATGGAGTATCTGATAAATGGTGAACTATATAAACTATTGCAAAATAATGGACCCGTATCGGAAGTCCTTGCAAGTTATTTTATTTATCAAATTACAGATGCTTTGAATTACTTACATCAAAAACATATAATTCACAGAGATATAAAACCGGAAAATATTCTGATTGGATTTAATAATACAATTAAATTAACTGATTTTGGTTGGAGTATTATCAGTCCTAAAGGTGTGAAAAGAAAGACATTATGTGGAACGATCGATTACTTATCACCGGAGATAATCACGTCGAGGGAATATGATCATACTGTCGATATATGGGCATTAGGTGTCCTAACATATGAACTAGTAGTTGGATCACCGCCATTTGAAGAAGATAGCAAGGAAATGACATACAAGCGAATTATAAAGGGAAACGTCCTGTTTCCTGATGACAGGCCAATATCAGATGAGGTAAAGGTACTCATTAGAAAAATCCTGGTTCAAGATCCAAAGAAGAGAGTGACACTCAAAGATATTATGAAGCATCCATGGATACTGAAGAACAAACCATCCTGGCACACAATTTTGCACTGATAGAAATATCGTAAATAACCTCATGACATGCTATATAATACTGTATCATCATCAATATCACTTCCGTTAAACAATAAGCCACTTTATAACTACTTTATAATATACAGCTATGTGCACGTACAGGGTGATATTGTTACTATATCTTGTTTTCGCTGCGTTGAAACTTTTATTTCAGTAGAATTTTTCATTTCCACTGAAATATTGATTGGGTTTACATATCAAGACTGATAATAGTTCTGTGATTTGAAGGAATTTGAGTGCATTTAAGGTATTACATTCTGTAGATCAGCAGCATCAAATATGGCTAAGGATTCCTTAACGGACTTACTGTCCCAATTGAATGTGCAATCCTCTCACAATGAGCATTCCCAAGTGGAAGAGACAAGTATAAAATTACTCGATAATGGCTGTTCTAATCCAAATATTGTATTAAAGCACTGTTTAGTCGCATTAATCCAACAGGATAAATATAATAAAGCCCTCACAATTTTATCAAAATATTCTAAGATTGATGAAAAATATGGTAACCAATTCAGATTAGAAAAATTATACATTTTTTATAAATTGAATAACACTTCAAAGTTTGAAACATTATATGCATCAATTATATCCGATGATTTAGATACCTTATTTTCCAGATCTCAGGAACAACTAGATTCCTTAAGAGGCATTTTACATGTCAGAGCACAATTTTGTTACAAAAATGGTAAATATACTGAATCCTATAGAATTTACAATTATTTAGCTTCAAATAATAACTCAGAATTAGATAACACCGCTGAATTGGCCTCCAATGAAAGAGTTCCATTAACTGTTGTACCAGATTTGATGATTGAGTATTCTATTGTTAGCCAAGTTTCAGATGATTCCTTCGATATATTATTCAATGAGTCAATTGTCTTGGCCGCTCAAGGTAAATATGAAGAAAGTATTCAGTTATTAGAAAGAGCACATGATATGGCTACAACTGATAGTTATCAAGATGATATTAATGCTATTGAATTACAACTAGCTTATGTTAATCAATTAATCGGTAACAATCAGAGAAGCAAAGAATTATTAACCTCATTATTAGAAAAATTGGCACCAGGTACACCAATGTATCTAATTGCAGAGAATAATATAAAAGCACTCCTAGATTTTTCTAAATATAACGATAACATCAATTTAATTTTAAGGGAATTAAATGTTGAAAAATTAAACAGTTTAAATTTACAACACTTCACTCACGAACAATGGAACAAGCTGGTTAATAATACATTATTCCTGAAATTATTCAATGCTATACAACTACCATCAGGTTCCACGATACTATCACGTACTCTATGCAATTACACTAAAATAATAGATAATGTTACCCTTGAACCATACGAAACTTCAGGCCAAAAAACTATATCATTTTGCTGTGAAATCTATCAAGAGCGGTATAGAAGGTAGTATCATTGGTTTGATCTTACTTACAGTACAACTATTAGTAATTGAAAAGCAATGGGATAACGCAATTAGATTATGCGAAGCTTTCATAAACAAATCTTTAAGTGATATGTTTAAATTGCAAGAGCACGAAATAACTATTATTTATGTGTTATTGGAGCTATATAATCAAACTGGTAGAACACATTCCAAAAATATTCTATTAAAGAAATTAGAAACTAGATTCAATATTAACCATTTGCTTAACAGTAAAGAATCAATAATGAACATCCTACAATTTTGGAAACACATTGCATTTCAATATTTGACTGTGAATAAATCATCTGAAGCTAAAAAATTGTTCAAACAGTTAATGAAAGTAGAATACTTCAGATCTAATTTGGCTGACGAAAATGTGTCTCAAATCATTCAAGAAAATAACAGTGGTCTATTTGATATATCAAGAGCATCTGAGTTAGTTTCATCAGTTGATGTTGAAAGTTTAATTTCTGCTGGCGTAAGACCTTTAGAAAATGCATCCACCAAGTCTTTAAATAGTGTTGGTTTAATCAGTAAAATTACTAAGAAGAGATTAGAGGCTAAGAAACAAAAAACAAAAGAAGCTAAATTAAAGAAATTCTTAGCGACTCACGATGTTGCAAACAAGACTGCTGATCCAGAAAGATGGTTACCTCTAAGGGATAGATCCAGCTATAAACCAAAGAAAAAGCAATTAGCTAAACAAACACAAGGTGGTGCTATGAACAAGAAATCTGAGCAAGCTTTGGATATGTCTAAGAATTCTACTAAGAACACTAGCGGTGGTAAAAAGAAATCAAACAAGAAAGGTCGTAAATGAACAAATCTATAAATAATTGAATATTTATGAAATAAAACATCATATGTAAAATAATGAGATATCAAAAATAAATAAATAGTACCTAATATCTTTCGCTTTATACTGAAGGTGTAGTTTTCTTTAAATTAATAAACTAATATACAGAATTTATATGAATGAGATGACTATTACAAATGGGGAGAGTTAAGTGAATAAAGTATCTTCGTCTCTTAAATATTCACCAATATCAGCTTGTCTGAATGCAACTATAGCAGTTGGTTGTAAATTTCTTGCTTCTGAAGTACTCTTTGCACTAACACCGAAACCTAATGGAGCATCACGCATTGAAAAGACGATAACACCAGCATGTTCTGGAATATCATCAGACATTTTACCAACATGTGCCTTCAATACATGGTTACCATATAAGAATGGCATTTCACCGTTTTGTTTAATCCAAATCTTGTACTTAGCGTGTTGAGCTAAAACAGACAATGCAGTAATATGCAATCTAAATTTACCAGTCTTTGTAAATTTACCTAAACAAATACCAACAGACATAAGATTAGGTCTTGCAACACTGGTAGCTAACTTTGCAACATGTTCAGGAACATAATAAACTCTATCCTTTTGTAATCTAAAGACATGTGGATTTTCTTTATTATCAACCAGATATGAGATATTTCTACCTATATAAGCTGCCAATTTCTCAAAGATAACTTTGGTTTCCTCTTCTGTCAGTTGTCTCATCGTCAATTACTCTTATACAAAGGTCTTTACTCGTAACTAAAACTGAAACCATCCAATTTAAACCAACCTTCTCACCACTACAATTGTAGTTCTTCATTGCATCTCATCGATTTTCGAATTTTCAAACTGAAAAATTTGCCAGTCCGTGCCTCGTGATGTAGAAATTGGGCATCGCATCCATCGAAAAATTATTTTGATTTATCAGTGATTTCTTAGTTTTATGCTGTAAATTAGACGATTAGTTTAATATAAATTGTAATTTTACAGTCTTAGTGTGTGTGATATATATTATCAAAGTGCCTGGTTACTCGATTTTTACTAAGTTCTTGCAAAATTACCTTCAACAGTCCAACTGGATATTAATAAGACATTGCAAAAAAATTGAAAATATCCAATCTTTAAAAAGTCATCCATCTGATTTTGTTAATATAAGTTATTTCAATAGTAATAATCAATTAGTAAGAATGTCTGAGGAGAATTTAAGACCAGTGTATGATGATCAACCATCAGATGACACTTATAAAAGAGGAGCTCAATACAAGATGACTCAAGCTCGTAAAGAAGATTTTTCTGATGATAAAGATGCTGAAAAGAAACAACAACCAGAGAAAAAGAAACAACGTGTTGGCAGACCTCCTGAACTTGATGCGAATGGTAATCCAATTCTAAGGGAACCAAGAAAACCTAAGCGCAAAGTTGCTGTAATGGTTGGTTACTGTGGTACTGGTTACCATGGTATGCAATATAATCCACCAAATCCAACGATTGAAGATGCTTTATTTAAGGCCTTTGTTAAATCAGGTGCCATTTCAAAGGATAACTCTACTGATCTTAAAAAAAATGGTTTTATGAGAGCTGCAAGAACCGATAAAGGTGTCCATGCTGGTGGTAATTTAATCTCTTTGAAGTTGATTATCGAAGATCCAGATATTAAAGAAAAGATTAACAACGAATTACCTGAAGGTATTAGAGTATGGAACATCACTAGAGTAAACAAAGCGTTCGATTGTAGAAAAATGTGTGGTTCTCGTTGGTATGAATATTTATTACCAACATATTCTTTAATTGGTCCAAAACCAAAATCCATTTTATATAACGATATTGAAGAAAGTAAAAAGGAGTTACCTGGTGTCATAGATGAAGATAACGAATCTAAAGAATTTTGGGGGAACCTACAAAAAGAAATAAACGAACAATTTAGTCCAGAAGAAATTGAAGAAATTGTTTCTTATACACCACCACCAAAGGAAGATTTCTCTGATTCTGAGGAACTATACTTAAAAGTTAAAAAATATAAGGCATTAGAAAATGCTCACCGCAGAAAATATAGAATATCTGCAGAGAAATTGGCTAAATTCCGTGATGCTATGAAGCAATATGTAGGTGCCCATAATTTCCATAATTTCACATTAGGTAAAGACTTCAAAGATCCAAGTGCTATTAGATTTATGAAGACTATTAAAGTTTCAGATCCATTTGTTATTGGTGATGCTAAAACTGAATGGGTTTCTATCAAAATTCATGGACAGTCATTTATGTTACATCAAATCCGTAAAATGATTTCCATGGCAACATTAATTGCCCGTTGTGGTACTCCAGTTGAACGTATTGATCAAGCATATGGTGCTCAGAAGATTAATATTCCAAAGGCTCCAGCTTTAGGTTTGTTATTAGAGGCACCAGTATTTGAAAGTTATAATTCAAGATTAGAAAAGTTTGGTTACACTCCAATTGATTTTGCTGATTATCAAGAAGATATCGATGCTTTTAAGATGAAGTATATTTATGACAAAATTTATAAAGAAGAAGTTGACGAAAATGTTTTTAATGCTTTCTTTACTTATATCGATAGTTTCAATAAAGTTACCGGCGCTCAAGGTGAAGAATCTGAAGACAAGAAGGGTAAGGCAGTCCAAAAGAGTATTTTTGAGTTTTTGACGGCCAGAGGTATCCCAGGTATCGATGGAGATGGATCAGCTGAATCAAAAGTAGAAGGTATTATTAAAGAAACTGCTGATGTAACTGTCCCGGAAGTTGTAGTTGATCAAGCAAAAGAAGCTGAAGAAACCAAATAAGAAAATCTTCTTCCTAATATCTACTTTCCTTAAATTTGTAAAAATAAATAATTCTGTGTATATTATTATATCATTAAATTTATTGATGCTACCTATGTGACTATATATGATTCATTTTATGGGGAGAGAAAAGCTACAAACCACCAGAAAGCAATTTTTCTATTCTCATAATTTCTTCCAATGAAGAAACCTCTGTTAGTTGTTTTTTAAGTTCATTTCTTCTTTCCTCAGTCATTTTACCTAATACAAAGTTCATCATTTCAACTGATTTATCTTCTTTCTCATCTTTATTATTCGTCATCTTACTCTTTTTATTATCTAAGAGTTGGATTGGTTTCTTCTTTATCTCTATTTTTTCTTGATCAGAAACTTTTGTAAAGTCTAAGGTATTTAACTGGGGTAATAGATTAAGAATATATCCTCTGTAACCTTCTAGATGGCATATTGGGTTACCTAGTAGTGATAAATTTCTCAAGGTCTTTGGTGCTCTCTTTAAGTCATTTAAATCCTGTAATTCTTTAATATTATTGCTTGTAAGAACTAAATTCTTCAAATTCTTGGGTAACTTTTTACCATCTACTCTATCATTGATTCTATTACGCCCAAAAAGTAAAGTATGGATATCAGACCTATTTTTAAGGTCTGGTAGCTCCAGAAGATTGTTGTTTGTGAAGTCTAGGACATTTGTAGGTCTCGTCAAAAGGGCTATACAAGAAGGCATCATATCGGAGTCACTTTCCAAATCCAGATCCCTCAGCACCGTACACTTATCAACATTATATTTGCCATCAAAATGATCCACATAATAACTTGGTGCATCTAGTACAACACCTGGTGTGAATTTCATTGTTATTGTTATCGCTGTGCCTGAACTAATAAATATATTTAACTCGACGGCTAAATGAATATCTTTTATAGTAGTCTATCTATATTATTTTTTCAATTTATGAAATTTAGTTACGCATCGCTTAATCATATGCATTTAAAAGCAGTTCGAGAGGTTTGCGATCAGGAGGACCATTGAAAATTTGATATATAAAAGGCAACGATTCAAACTTAGAACAGTGGTACTAGTTATGTTTGTGAGGATATCATTAATGTGAGGTGAGTTATAGTAATGGTTTTTGCAAAGGATAAGGTAGATTACTCGTTATACTTAGTTACTGATTCTGGTATGTTACCAGAAGGCACGACATTATGTTCACAAATTGAGGAGGGTTTAAAGAACGGTGTTACATTAGTTCAAATACGTGAAAAGAACACAGATACCAAGGATTTTATTGAAGAGGCTCTTGAAGTGCAAAAGTTATGTCAACAATATAAAGTGCCATTAATTATCAATGATCGTGTCGATGTTGCAATGGCTATAGGCGCAGACGGTATTCATGTTGGTCAAGATGATATGCCGATCCCAATGGTGAGAAAATTGGTTGGTCCAGATATGATTATTGGTTGGAGTGTCGGTAATGTATCAGAAGTCGAAGAATTTTCTAAATGGGGTCCAGATTTGGTTAACTATATCGGTATTGGTACTGTTTTTCCAACTCAAACAAAGAAAAATATTAAGAAGGGTCAAATGGGTCCACAAGGTGTCATCGAGATATTAAATGCATTAGAAGGTAGCAACGCCACTTGGTGCAGAACTGTCGCAATTGGTGGCCTACATCCAGACAATATTGAAAGAGTACTATATCAATGCACTTCGACAAATGGTAAAAGATCGCTAGACGGTATCTCGGTTGTGAGTGATATTATGGCGTCTACACAAGCAGGTGAGTCTACTAGGATTTTACGTAGCTTACTAGACCAAACAAAATACGAATTTGACGGTAATTTAAATCTTGATGGGAACACAGTCCCAAGTATCGATTCAATCCATAATGTAATAGCTCAAGTTTCAAAGACACGTCCTTTAGTTCAACATATAACTAACAAAGTTCACCAAAATTTTGGTGCAAATGTCACATTAGCATTGGGATCCTCTCCGATCATGTCAGAAGTTGAATCAGAAGTTGGTGAATTATCTCGAATCCCAAATGCAACTTTATTGATTAATACTGGTTCATGTGCACCTGTCGATATGTTAAAAACAGCTATTCGCGCTTATAACGAGTCAAAAAGACCTATCATTTTTGATCCAGTTGGATATTCAGCCACCACAACAAGAAAATTGTTGAATGATACATTATTATCCAATGGTCAATTCAGTTGCATAAAAGGTAATTCTAGTGAAATATTAGGTTTATCAGGCTTAACAAAAGTTAGCATGAGAGGTGTTGATGCTGATTCGAGTTTAACTGATAAAACTTTATTAGCTGAGGCTACTAGAATTGTTGCATATAGATATAAAACCATTGCCGTTTGTACAGGTGAAATTGATTTTATTTGTGACGGTACCTGTAAAGGTAATTATAAATTATCGAAGGGTACTTTTGAAACTTCTCAAAACACGTTACCAGTGTTGATGGTTGAAAATGGTAAAATTCCAATTATGGGTGATATTACAGCAAGTGGTTGTTCATTGGGTTCTACAATTGCAAGTTTAGTTGGTGGTTTAGGATCGGATGGTAATGTTTTTGATGGTGTTGTAGCAGCCGTGTTACTGTATAAATCAGCCGGTAGATTGGCTATGGAAAGCAGTCCAGGAAGTGGTTCATTCTATGTTCATTTGATTGATAATATATATAATTTATTCTTGCAAAATGATCCAAAGACATGGACAGCTCACGTTGAAATTTGTGAGTTATGACTGTCATAGATATATAAAAATTAATAATTGGAACGGTAAGCTATTTACAATGTTACTTTAGAATAAATGAAAAGTGTATATAGATACATATGGAAGCTTCTATTTATGTAAAATCAATTAGGAAACTATCGTCGAATCTTTTGAGGATCAAAGACTTTCGATGCTTGAGAATATTTGAATAAAAAATGGGAGTTACATTAAATTAAATTAATCTTTGTATGACAACTTACTTCTTTCACTAGGGAGTAATAATCCATTTTGTTCAAGATGTTGATATTTTTTAATAATGTCTTGTTTCCTCTTTTCTTCTTCTTTTGGAGATAATTTTTCTACAGTTTCTGTAGCAGGTACGAAATTGAACTTACCTAATGCAAATTCTCTATCAGACATTCTACTCATGACATAAAGTTGTGAACGAATATATTTAACCACAGCATCTAAATGAGTATAATCGATATTTTTTCTACCACCGAATAAATTTCTCCAGACTGCTGTTGCTAATGTTGCATCATCAGTATAAAACCCGACATCGTATGCGAAAATAGCACCTTTCAATTGGGTATTGAAATCTTTTGAATATTGATCCACAATTCTACCTGAATGAATATTCATTTCATCGAATAATCTTAATTCTATATCAGAAAAAGTTTTATCTACCAATTTTTGTTGATAATTTCTACCATATTTGAATGGCATTGCTCTCATTCTAACAAAAAGCATCCATTCATGTAAAATTGTAATTTGAAACCATTCTGAAAAAGTTCTTGGTAATTTTAATTCTTCATAGAAAAATTTGGCCGATTCAGATAACGGTTCATTTTCATATTGCAGACCTTGTTCTTTACAGATTGAATAATAATAAGAACCTGCCACAGGACCAGCTCTAATTTTATCCATATCAATATTGAATGTTTTAATAACAAATTCACCTAATGCTTCTTTCCATTTAGGTAGTTTATATTCACTAGTAACTGCAAGCTTGCCTCTTCTTATTGGAGAACCAGAAGTATCAAAGTCTGATTCCTTATTGGCCTCTGTAGAAGATGTACTTGTTGAACTCGTTGAATAATATATTAATGACTTTATATTGCTCCTCAATGGCAAACTATTGCAGAATTTTGTACATTTTAGGGCATTAATCCCCTGATTACGGACCCCATATTTTATCATTATATATATATAGCAGCTAGTAGTTGTACCCAGAAAATATGAATGTAATCTGATTGTCACCTTACCTTTGTAAACAAGACTTGTCTAAATCGTTCACCCTCGTGAGTCAAGTCTATTGGTTTATGTAGTTTGTTCAAAGAATCGATCCAAAGCGAAAATATATGGAACTAGAGCACGTGATATATATAACGGAGAGAAAAAGAATCATCTTTAACCGCTGAGCTTTTTTACAATTATATACCACAATATGAGTGTTAGCAAGTGGGATATGCAAGGGTTATTGTTTGTTTTAGAGACCTAGAAGGGATCAATAGTATGTTTGAAAGAAGTGTAGAAGAAACTAGGAATTTACAGAGTTATACGTTAAACAAATAGGTTGCAACTATGGCAGGGAGGTCGTTTGTTAAGTGATATACACACATTCATGCAGTACCACCCTTATTAATTGACATAATTTAAATGTATTGTGTGATATATTTGTCAGGTTTATCCTATTCTAGTGTTCCATCCAGATGTTTCCTCACGACGCCTAAGAAATTTCCTTGAAAATCAGCTCAAGTAGTAGGAAATCATATCAACAAGACAGAAATCGTTCATTGAACGTTGTGCAAAAGTTAGTAGCCACCGAATTGAAGGACTTGTATAACATCCAGTCATTATGATCTAGGGTTTCAACGTTGCTTATTGAGAATTAGGGTTAATTATTTGACTTTTTTGTCTTTGTTCATCGCGCTTTCCTAAAAATTTTCAATTAAAGAAAGTTTGAAAATTTTTGAGATGAGATGAGCTATAAAAGAAAGACGAGTGTTTGTTAGCAGATTTTTTTGCTATTAGTGAAAGATATCGAACTCAAATCTTTGTGTTATCGTCTAAAACATGGAACAATCTAATAAAGCCCATCGTAAGACGAAGGAGAGAACGACAGCAAAGAAGAAACTGCATTCTCAAGGTCATAATGCAAAAGCCTTTGCTGTCGCTGCTCCAGGTAAAATGGCAAGACAAATGCAAAGATCTAGTGATGTAAATGAAAGAAAATTGCATTTTCCAATGGTTGATCGTACCCCTGATGATGACCCTCCACCAGTTATCGTAGCTGTTGTAGGTCCGCCGGGTACGGGTAAAACAACTTTAATCAAATCATTGGTTAGAAGAATGACTAAGACAACATTAACCGAAATTAATGGTCCGATCACAGTTGTTTCAGGTAAACATAGAAGACTAACTTTTATTGAATGTCCGGCTGATGATTTAAATTCAATGATTGATGTTGCCAAGATTGCTGATTTAGTTTTATTATTAATCGATGGTAATTTCGGGTTTGAAATGGAAACTATGGAATTCTTAAATATTGCACAAACACATGGTATGCCAAGAGTTTTAGGTGTTACAACACATTTAGATTTATTCAAATCCCAATCGACACTAAGAACATCAAAGAAAAGATTAAAACATAGATTATGGACAGAAGTTTATCAAGGTGCAAAATTATTTTATTTATCAGGTGTTATTAATGGTAGATATCCAGATAGAGAAATTTTAAACTTGAGTAGATTTATGTCCGTTATGAAATTTAGACCTTTGAAATGGAGAAATGAACATCCTTATATGTTAGCAGATCGTATCACAGATTTAACTCACCCAGGATTAATTGAAAGAGAAGGTGATCAAATTGATAGAAAAGTTGCATTATATGGTTATCTGCATGGTACTTCATTACCATCTATCCCTGGTACAAAAGTTCACATTGCTGGTGTTGGTGATTTTCCAGTAGCTCAAGTTGAAAAATTGCCAGATCCATGTCCAACACCATCTTATCAACAAAAATTGGATGCATATGAAAGAGAAAAGATGAAAGAGGAAGGTGAGACTACAGGTTCCACAACAAGAAGACGTAAGAGATTAGATGATAAAGATAAATTAATCTATGCTCCAATGTCAGATGTCGGTGGTGTCTTAATTGATAAAGATGCTGTGTATATTGACGTTGGTAGGAAAAATGGAGAAGAAAGTTTTGTTCCTGGTCAAGAAAAAGGTGAAGGTGAATTGTTAGTTACTGGTCTTCAAACTGCTGAAAAAAGTATTGCTGAAAATTTTGAAGGTGTTGGTATTCAATTATTTAGTAACGGTAATGAATTACAGTCTGTCGAAGATGATGAAGATATTGAAGATCTTGAAGGTGACGCTAATGATGATAAAGGTAGATTAGCAATGAGAAACCCGAAGGTTTATGGAAAACCAATTCAAGAAGATGATGATATTGATATTGATGGCATTCCAAGTGGCGATGAAAATGAAGAATATGATGATGAACCAGAACCAAAGATGGTTGAAATTGACTTCGATAGTAAGAAAAATGCTAATAGTAAGAATACAGTAGAAACAGATTCTGAATTTGAATTGAGTGATAATGATGAACCATGGGAAGCATCTGCTGCCCGAAAACTAAACTCGAGTAAGATTAAACGTCGTAGAAAGTGGGATATTGGTAAATTGATTTATATGGAAAATATAAGTCCAAGAGATTGTATTAAAAGATGGAAGGGTGAAGATGAAGAAAGAGAAGGAGAGGATCGTGAAAGTGATATCGAAAACGACGATGAGGATAGAGATTTCTTCACTAAAAAGGTGGGTACAACTGCATCAAAAATTGAAACTCATAATGATCTAGAAAAGTTCATTCCATACTTCGAGAAAATGGAAAACTTGATAAAAAAATGGTCAACATTGGATTCGATCAAAGATAGATTCGTTGGAGCTCCAAGAATTAACTCGAAAATTCAAACAGACGACGATGAAGTCGAAAATTATGAAGATGAAGTTATTGGTGATTTTGAAGATTTAGAATCAGGTGGTAAAGATGGTTCTATTGATGTTGAAGAGGAAGATGAAGGCGAACAGTCTGATGGCTCTTTTACTAACTTCGATGCAGAAGAGAAGAAGGACATGACAGTGGAACAAGAACGTGAGTTAAATGCCTCTAAAAAGGAAAAATTACGTCAACAATTTGAAATGGAAGAAGGTGAAAATTTCAAAGAAGATGATCCAGATAATGAATTTGATACTTGGTATGAGTTACAAAAAGCCAAGATGGCTAAACAGCTAGAAATCAACAAAACTGAACTTGACGATATGACACCAGAGCAACGTCAAAAAATTGAAGGTTATAAAGCCGGTTCTTATGTCCGCATTGTATTCGATGATGTTCCAAAGGAATTTATCGAAAATTTTGATGCCAGGTTCCCAGTTATTATGGGTGGTTTATTAGCAACCGAATTGAAATTTGGTGTTGTAAAGGGTAGATTAAGAAGACATCGTTGGCACAAAAAGATTCTAAAAACAAACGATCCGTTAGTTTTATCTCTAGGTTGGAGGCGATTCCAAACATTACCAGTATACACAACGACAGATTCCAGAACAAGAACAAGAATGCTTAAGTATACCCCAGAACATACATTTTGTAATGCAAGCTTCTATGGACCACTTTGTGCTCCAAACACACCATTTTGTGGTGTTCAAATTGTTGCTAATAGTGACACTGGTGGTGGTTTCAGAATTGCATCCACAGGTATTGTTGAAGAAGTCGATGTTGATACTGAAATTGTAAAAAAATTAAAATTAATTGGTTATCCATACAAAATTTTCAAAAATACTGCATTTATTAAAGATATGTTCTCAAGTGCCATGGAAGTTGCAAGATTTGAAGGTGCTCAAATTAAAACAGTATCAGGTATTCGTGGTGAAATCAAGAGAGCTTTATCAAAACCTGAAGGTCATTTCAGAGCAACATTCGAAGATAAAATTTTAATGAGTGATACTGTTATTTTAAGATCATGGTATCCAGTTCGTATTAAGCGTTTCTATAATCCTGTTACTTCCTTGCTTTTGAAACAAAAGTCAGAATGGAAGGGTGTTAGATTAACTGGTAAGATTAGAGCTGATATGAATGTTGAAACCCCATCTAATCCAGATAGTGCATATTCAAAGGTTGAACGTGTTGAAAGACACTTTAACGGTTTGAAGGTACCAAGAGCTGTTCAAAAAGATTTACCATTTAAATCACAAATCCATCAAATGAAACCACAAAAGAAGAAAACATATATGGCAAAGAGAGCTGTCGTTTTAGGTGGTGAAGAAAAGAAGGCTCGTGCATTTATGCAAAAAGTATTAACAATTTCAAGAGCCAAGGATGATAAGAGAAAGGATAAAAAAGCTGATCAACGTAAAGAGAGATTAAAGAGGTTAGCTAAAGCAGAAGAAGAAAAGACACAAAAAGATAAAGAAAAGAAGAAAGAATATTTCTCTAAACATGGTAGAAAAAGAAGCAATGAAAATGAGGATGGTAGAAATGCTAAAAGAAGATAAATTATTATTACTTGACCAAAATATTATCATATAACGCTTAATAATGTATCATAAATAAAATAAGTTGCATAAACTTTATGAAATTCGTACAAAAATTATATACATATATTTTTATAAAAGAGTATATTGTTATATATATTTTATACTAACCTTAAATATATTGAGATAACCATTGGAAAGCTTCTAGGTAACCATTTCTCATGACGACGGAACACATGAATAATTCGACAGGTCTTTGACCTTCGATTCTTGTAGAACCGGTAGTATTTAATAAACCTAAAGCAGAACGTAATTCTGCTTCGGAGACAGCATTTGGTGAATCAATTTTGTTACCTAAGATAACAAAAGGAACATCTTTTAATTCAGCAATGTTGAATAATGCATCTAATTCTACACGAGCTTCTTCAAATCTTTCTGGGTCAGCTGCATCGACTAAGAAGACAATACCATTGACTTCTGGGAAATAATCTTTCCATAAACGACGAGCTTGAATATGACCACCTAAATCGAATGTAGTGAATTTAATGTTACCGATAGCTAATTCTTCGGAAGTTGGATGCCATGTTGGTTGTAAAGTAGCTAATCTATCATTCTTTAACATGTGTAATAAGGTAGTCTTACCAGCATTATCTAAACCTAAAAATAATAATTTACCATGTTTGTTCCATAAACCAAGTGAAGCTAAGACGTCCCTGACTATTTAAAAAGCGAGGTAAACTGTACTTGAAATTAACATTAAACGACATCAGAATATACTGATTGTCCCAATTAATTTGAAAAACAATTGACAAAATTCTTGTTAGTAAAATGATATTGAAATTTTTCGGTCTCAAAAGAAAATATTTTGTCTATCTTGAATCATAATATTTCACTCGACAGGTAAAATTAAAAAATACCAATTCAACATACACCAGCCAAATAAATCCCAAGCAGCCATAATTAAGTATTAGTTCTTTATATGTATATTTATAATTTCTATAAAAATAGCAATCAAACAATGCAAAATTGAATAAAACGGACCTTTTCAAATCAGTAATGTTTAGCTTGGCCTCATGTATTTTGTGTTTACGATGGATGGAACAACTGTTCAAAGCGACTCGTTTCCATTTTTTTGCTGAGCGAAAATTTTAGAAGAACGGAGTTGGTGGAGGGTAATTCTCAATTGTTAGAATGATAATAAACTGAACAATACAGATTGAGCGTTATATAAACATATATATATATGTGTGTGAATGTACCTATGTATGAATGGTGGGTTTTACGCATTTTAATTATGAATTAATGCCCACCATGTTTAAAATATGTGGACGGTGCAACGAATCTATGGATGCATGATGTAAGGGATTACTTGTTTTTATTGTAGATGTGAGATGCCGGTAATAATGATGCGTACATTGCGCTACCGTTTATGCATTTTCTGTTTATTGAATTCTTATTGAATGTACTGTTTTAATTCTTCGATTACCTTGGTAGATTTGGTAAGCATGTTCATGGTGATGATTAAATCATCATCCATTAAACATAGAATGAGAGATACTTCCAATTTGGTTAATAATTTCTTTGTGATACCACACACTTTGCAGATGTATTGATGAGAATGTACTTGATCCTCAAGTAATTTTGTTGCAACACGAATCGTGGCTACGATAATTCTATGGACTTCATTCTCTTTTAATGTATGCTTTAATTTGAATCTTTCATTTGAACTATCCTTCTTTAAAAAAAGTATTTCAAATAAATATGTTGCGGATTGGTATACAATTGAACCAAACATGCATTTGGATTGGATACGAACTATTAAATCATGAGATGATAATGACGGGGTATTTTTCATGATAAAATTATCAAAAAACTTATTATTAGTTTCGGTTACTTCACACTCTTGTAAAACAGAATTATCTGAAAGTTCTTTCACTAATCTTATGGCTTCTTCAAAATTATTAATTGCCTCATCGATACTTAGTTCAATAAAAGTAGGATTTTCATCCATTTGTGATCCAGCACTGTTTTCAATCTCTTGTTTTCTCTTTAAATATTCAATAACATTATTAACACATGTTTCTTCATCAAACTCGAAGGTTTCTCTAGCAGAGGCTATGATATCCTCGTTCCCATCGCTATTCAGTGAAGTTCCAGACTTTCTATTTTCAGTATCAGATGTGATTTGTTCTATCTCAGACGCCGTAGGAACGTCTTCCAGAAAATATGCCAATCTAGTTATACTGGTTTGTTCTGTTGAATTGCTTGGGATATTATCTAATTGGTAAGACTCTTCTAGTTCACTGCCACTTAAATCGAATGTTGATAATGATTCTGTTTTTGCTTGAGTACTGTTTAATATTGTTTGCAAATTTCTGTTGCTCGAATTATTTGTTGGATACGTTTCTAATTTATCAATATTTTCTGCTACATAATTATTTACTTCTATTGCCTGTTGTAATAATTCTTCAACGGATTCTTTATTCTTATTTTGGGGGATGCTTTCCGTATCTGATACTCCAGATCTATTTTCTAAATAGTCATCGTCTTTATAGGTTAATAATGGGCTCTTAAGTGATATACTACTTTTATCCTTTAATGGATCTATTAGAAATCTAACTTTCTGGGAATTAGGGAACAATGAAATATCCTGATCATCTAAATCCAGAAAATTTCTATTACTTGATATATTAGATTTCAAAGGAAGATCTATATCTATCTTATCATCATCATCATCATCATCATTATACATCATATAATGGTTATCCTTCAACTTTCCCGAAGTTAAATCGATTTGAGCAACCGAGTCATGCTCCATATCCCGTATTTAAAGTCTCCTGGTATGTAAAAGGAATGCTGCAAAATGGTTTTGAAAAAAAATGATTAAAAACTTTGAAATAAATTATATTTCAATATTCGCAGATATCTACTTTCAGATATATATATAGATTGATGTGGTTCCTATAGTGTTTTCCAGATGTTTTATATATTTAACCTTATCGATTTTATTTATATACCTATATTTATCAGTTTTGACGCCCAGAAACCGGAGAAATCACACTAATTCCATCAAGACTAAAAATAAAAAAAATGAAAATAATTAAAAATACTAATTAGAGAGTATGATTATATGACAGAAAAAACTTATAAAAAATTTAATATAATATAATATATACGCTTAGTATAATCTCATAGCTGGGCCCATTGTAGATTTAATAACAACGGAACCAACATTTTGCCAGTTCTTCTTTAATAGAGAGACTAAGAAGTTAATGGCCATTAAGATTTGGTTAATTAAAGCATCTTCTTCCATTTCGACGTTACCAACAGCAACGGCTAAACATAGAACTTTCTTCAATTGGAACTTAATTGTAGATCTGACATCATTGACCTTTGAATATAAATCATCGTTGTGAGAAACTGGGGTTGGGAACTTACCAGCCTTAGATAATTGAGGACCTAATAATCTTGGAACTTGCTTAATTAAGACTTCAGAAGCAACGAAAGCGTTGTACTTCTTGGATAATTTCTTAATTAACTTCTTGTTCTTGTTTAATTTCTTTAAATCATCGACGGACATAGCATCAACACCAACAGACTTAGCTCTGTCAACATCGAAAGCATCACCAAAGATACAAACAGACATGTTTGGTCTTGGACAGATTGGTAATTTTAAAGAACCAGAGAAACGCTTGTCTCTTTGAGGATCATAGTTCTTTAAACCAACTTGTAATTCGATGGTTTCTAAGAAGTTTCTCTTCTTAGTTTCAGTGGAGTACTTTAAGATTTCCTTAACGTTTTCTCTAACTTGAGAGGTTGAGATCTTAGACATTGCTGCTTAAGTTTGTATTTGTCTTCCAAAGTATTTGGTGTTCCGGTAGGCTTTCGACTTGTACGAGGATTTTTAAATCTCAAAAACAAATAATCACAAATGAAATGAATTTAAATGAATTGAAAGAACTGTCCGTCCAATTTAATTAAAATTAATTTTTGTTAACAATTTCAATTCCGCTCTTGCGTCCTCATCGCGTCGAATTTTAGGCAAAACAATTTTGAAAAAGATGAAAATAATAACTTTTTGACTTGTTTAACATCTGGACATTTACTACATGTATGGGTTTTGTGAATAATATTGCAGAGAATTAGTACATTGAGACACAAGTGGTATGCAAAGGAGGAGAGATACGATGTACCGATGATTAATATGATAAGCAACTAATATGAGTGTTGCTGAGGTCGTATGAGTGAACTCAGTTGGTAAGGCAGAAGAAATATGTTGCATTGGGATAATTTTTAGGGTTGATATCTAAAATACTGTAGTCTGATATTTTAGGAGAGAAAATACTTATAATTTTAAGGTTCTTCTTTCTGTTCTGTTATATATAGTATTATTGTAGATGGAATTCAATTAGTTTTATTAAAGATGAACTGCATATTGAAATTTATGATTTTGAAACAAATGGTAATTACAACAATTATGAATGTGTTAAACCTAGAGCTATTTATAAAATTTTAACATAAAAATAATACAAATTTTAGATTCTGATATTATACATGACATTTAATTGATATATAGCATTCTAAGTATGATTCTCAATCTAAATCGTCAACAATATGACAGACACAAGAAATCACGTGATATACTATTCGAATTAGACAAAACAATCGAATGATGAATAATGTAGACATTACACATAAAATATGACATCATTTATCATCATATGTATGTGTAACTAAAAACATGATTTCAAGTGTTAATATTCTTTTTTATAGTATATAATTTTGATTATTTAAAATTTAAAAATACTATAATTGAAATTGTCTTTTAGGTAATAGAATATTGAAGAAAAGAATGCTATAAAATGTACGGTAATTTCACAATCGTCATGATAACCCAAATCATGAACTGTATAAAACAACCAAAAATGAATGGTAAGTAAATGCAAAGGAGAATATGATTCACAACTGATGAGATCATAAGAAGTCTGAATTCAGAACATCAGTTTTACGTTGCTCTTGCTGAAAACTATCTGAACTATAGTCACGTTCCATTACACCTGCATTTTCAGATTGCAAGTCAATTGTACTTGGTTTATTGAAATTTAATGCTTCATCCTCGTAAGAACCCATTAGACCATTATTAGTCTCTGAGTGTTGTCTGTGATGATCCAAACCTGCGTATTTCTTGGTTGGTGATGTTGATTTAGATGTTGATGAGGTTGTATAATCACCTAGACCATTATCTATATTATAATTCATGAATGAATTGTTAACATTCAAATTATCTGGGTTTTTATGAGGCTTTCTAGAAAATTTATTAAATATTTTTTCAGTTAATGTTGGCTTTCTACCAATTTTATTAACACTTAAACTAGAGCCAGAATTATTATATTTTTCATTTTCTTCATCCAAACTGAGGAAAATATTCTCATTAGAATCTCCATTTATTTCATATTCCCAGTTGTCATTATGGTCCTTGGCAGTGTTACCTAACGCCATTAGATCTTCATTAACGTTAACCTTAATATCATCAGATTTGAGATCACGTCTTTGGAAAGAAGTTCTGTCATCCTTTGCAGGTTTGAATCTAATATCAGGATTCTTAGAGAACACGATCATTCCGGTATAAACCAAAATCATCATCAATAAAATAAATGAGAAAGCAGCATTCATGATAAAGAAGACCCAACCCATAATAGCAGATACAGTGTATGGTTGATTGAATAAATCTGAGAAGAACATGAATAAGAATGAGTTGACTAATGTTACCGTGCTAATGAAAATGTTTAGTAAATTTGTTGGACGATCTAAGTATGGTTTATAACGGATAACAGCAACGAAGTAAGCTAAATCCAAAATGAAGATAGCTAAAGCTTGTGTTTTACCTGAAGCTTGTGCAAAACCAATAAATAATGATTTAGCTAAAATATATCCCAGTAATACAATATTCCACCAATAATGATTTGCGTTGAACATTGTGTAGAAAAATCCGTATTTATCTAACACACGATCATCACCATATAGTAAAGCAGCTGGATTATTATAGGTTGCAATAGATCTCTGAGCGAAGTAATATGTTCTGTAACCAGCCCATATCATTAAACCAAGAGCTAAAAGAATAAATAAACAAGCTATAACGATAACAGCTGGTGAATCTCTTTCGGTAAATTCCCAGAAACCCAAAATTGTTAGTTGGGTGAAACCGATATAAATATATCTTAGTAATGAACCTTTTAAGATAACTTTCCAACCACTTCTAAATTGTTGAAATTTATTTGGATTAATCCAACCAGCCCTTTGACCTAATTCAATGCTGTATTTACAAACCATGATGAAACCAGCTAATACATAACCACATAAAACGAAGAATGTAAAACCGGTACAAACAATTGATGTATTTTCTATATTCATATTATAACCAACTCTTTTAATACCTCTAAAGATTAAAGTGTTAGTATTACCATATAAAACATTTTCTGCACGTTTAACGAATGGTAAATTTCTAAGATAATCAATACTTCTTTGAGTTAAAACAGATTGTGATGTTGATGTTAAATATAAAGCAGCTGTACCACCAGTTGATTCAATATACCAACGGAAGATTTTTTGCATAAAATGAACATAAATTAAACCCATCGACCATGATAGATTGTCACACCAAGCGGCAGCAATCGGTGGAACTCTATGAACATGTTGCATACCAATAACTGCAACTGATTGGAAATAAAGGAAAAGAGACATTGTATTTGCAGAAATATGAGAAGCAGCTGTTGAATTACCAAAAGTTGATAAAACAGCAGATAACAATAAACCAATACCTGCAATAACAGCTGAAGCCCATTTAACACCGATTTGAGAAACAGTTTTACCATTTGAGAAGAACATTTGAATACAAGCCAAATGTTCAGTTAAATTAGAGTTATAAACATTAACTCTGACATACGCATCTATATCAGGAACTGTGTAAGCGATACCTGGAATCTCCGAAGCATATTCTCTTGAAATATATTCAACAGATTCAATTTCGATATCACCGGGTTGAATTGGGCAAAATTGTTTCCAATCATTTGCACAAACGTCAAAACTTTTAGTAATAATTTTGAAACCATAAGCATAAACATCGATATAAGCTGCAATATAAGAATCGATAGTTGTTGTCATATCTAATTTATAATTTAAAGATCTATCACTTGGGTCGAAAACAACATCAAAACTACTTGCAGAAACTTGTGAACCTTCCATACAAGTGATTAAAGATGTTGCGGATAATTTTCTTGCAGAAGCCGTCTGTAATATATAGAATGGTACCAAATACCATAATATCTGAAATGGATTCATTTTTTTTATTTTCACTATCTTATGTGTGTTTTTTAGATCAACGTGGGTGTAAAAATCAAAAAAGATAACAAAAAACACGAACTTTGTAATGATCTTTTAAAAAATCAGTGTTGATTTCTTTAATTATTATATTAGATATACTTGTAGTAGAAAAATTTGCGATAAAAGTTATACCAAGATCTCTAAACAGATGCTAACAGATGTAATAATGCTAAAAATTTCTCTCAAAAGTATCCTCCGAGCGTCCTAGAAAGTAAGGTCTTCGTTAGTTTAAAAAAAAAAAAAGAAAAGTCCCGAAAAATAAAATGAGTGGAGCTAAAAAAAAGGAAAGAGTGGATAGATCACTTAACTAATTTATATGGACCGACGGTTTTGATTTGATCCAAAGATAAAAAACGTAAATTTTAGTCAGATAGATATATATCTGATGGTGACTGTTCTTCAAGTTCTTCTGAAAAAAGAGATTGCGAACCACAGATATATATCTATTTTATGTATGCTATCTACGTGTGAAAATATATACACCAGATCAAGAAACAGAGCGATTACCATTTCAATGGTCCAACTCATCACAAAATGCAAGACTCACCACTTGTCAATACTATACGATGAGTACTTGCTAACGGCAATGCATTAAACCCAACTGCTAACAGCTAACGTGACAGAATAGACAAAAAAAACATCGAATAGTATACACATGTTAGAGTTACCCGTTTAGTTCATTGGGTTAACGCGTCAACTAAGCTGCGCCCAGCTGCTCCTTCTGCGTGTGTTTCTGCCCCGATTGAGGTGAAATTGTTTTTTGAAAATTTAAAATTTTCGCGTCCTCTATCACAGTATACGATACCATGTGTTTGATTAGATATGTACTATAGTTTACTCTCCAGATTGTCGTTGCCATTAATAAAAGCATCATCACTGTTGCTAAATTCTACGCCGGGCCAAATGGCATGCATGGCATCGTAAATATCATTAACGTACGAAATTTCCAGGTCCATCTTGTTTCTTACCAATTTATCAATTTTCAAAGTAGTAGCATCACTGTCAATGTTTTCTATATATGGTACAATATCATCGGTTACTGTAGTGACAACATCGTTACGGTTGCCAATTGGTACAAGAACATGTTGCATTCCATACATTGTTGCACCCAATAACTTCTCTTTCAAACCACCAATTGGTAATATTTTACCTCTTAATGTAATTTCTCCAGTCATGCAAATTTTACGATTAATTGGTTTATTTATTGCAAGTGACAATAATGCCAAAGTAATTGCCATACCAGCACTTGGCCCATCCTTTGGAACACCGCCCATTGGCGCATGTAAATGATATTCACTAGTTAAAAATCTGTCAATTATCGCTTCATCAATATCCTTAATTATTTTTTTGTCAATAATTGATTTAACTAAACTTGTACCAATTTCAATAGATTCTTGTAATGTTTCACCAAGATTGCCTGTAGATTTAATTATCGGACCCAACGATCCATTATTATTATTATTATTATTACTACCAATTCTTAAAATTTCAAACGTTAATACACTACCTGAACCATCCGAATTATATGATAATCCATTAACAAGTCCAATTTTATCCTCAAATTGTGTCTCTGATAATAATTCTTTTGTAATCGGATGTAAAGGGAAACCTAAATATTTATACAATTGCTTTTCTTCTCTCATCTCTTTCTCTTGGTCTTTTACCTTCAGAGTTTCATTATTAATATATTCAACAATTTTACCCCTAACAATGCTAGCAAGTTTTCTTTCTAAATTACGAACACCTGTTTCTCTAGTATAACCACTTACTAATGACCTCCAAACATTTTCCGATAAATGAAAATCACCATAACATTTATTTAATCCATTCACTGCGATTTGTTTAGGTAATAAAAATTTAGATCCAATTTGAATTTTTTCTTCAATTGTATAACCTGGTATATCAATAATCTCTAAACGATCTAATAATGGTTTTGAAATGGAATTTAAATTATTAGCGGTACAGATGAATAATACTTGACTAATATCAACTGGAAATCCAATATAATGATCTAAAAATGAAAAATTTTGTTCAAAATCAAGAATTTCCAATAATGCTCCTTCTGGATCACCATTACTCTTGCCCATTTTTTTACCATCTATAGAACTTATCTTATCAATCTCATCCAATAAGATTAAAGGATTCATCTTACCACTCTTTCTCAAAGCATTGATAATTGAACCGCACATAGCACCAACATAAGTACGCCTATGACCCCTTAGATCAGCTTCATTATAGACACCACCTAAGGATATTCGTTGATATTTTCTATGAAGTACTTTTGCAATTGATTTAGCAATAGATGTCTTACCGACACCAGGTGGACCAACTAATAATAAAATAGGAGGTCTTCCAATGTTTGTATTGTTTTCTTTCTTCGAATCCAGTGATTGATTTAACTTCAATACTGCTAAATATTCCAATAATCTTTTCTTAACAGATATTAGGCCAAAATGATCATTATTTAAAATCGTCTTACTTTGCGATAAGTTAATAACTTCGCTATTGCCAGAATAATTACCAAACGGTACATCAACAATAATATCAAAATAATTTCTTAATACTTGATATTCAGCATTATGCTGATAACTTTGCATTTTCTTCAATCGTTTAAAATCTTTTATCAGCAGCTTTTGTCCATCCCCATGAATTCCAGATTCCTTTATATTTTTCATAAATTTTCTAACTTCTCTGATATCATCACCATCATCATCTGCATTATCGTCTACATCATCTTCTCGATTACCAAGACGTAGTATCCTATTATCAACATATTTATTACTTGCTTTTGTTTTAATTCCTTTAACATCATTAACATAAAATTTTAGTGATTTTAATTGTGCAGCTATAAAATTTGTTTTCTCTAATACTGTGGCATCTGCATAAAACCTTTTAATATAATTCGTAGTTGAATATAATTGTTCGAATATATCTAAGAAAGTATTTACAATATCAATAAATTTAAGTATTCTTTCCTGAAATTGTAAACAAATCAAAAATTGTAATTTTTCATTATTTGAAGTTGGAATAATAGATATAAAGATATCTAAGAGTGAAAAAAAGTTATCTATATTAGTTTTATCAATATTTTTTATTCCAACAAACTCATTTGTTTGATCTTTGCATATTTGTTTTACTTTTGACCAATTCTTCTTAAACTGTTCATTATTCAATTGAAAAAATAATGTATTTGATAACGGTGATAATAATAAAAAGTGTTCGCTTGTAGTTTTTTTAAATACATTTTTGTATCTTGAATTAAATTCATTAATAGTTGTCTCTAGGGATTCAATGACTTTAGATATTTGTAAGAATGTTAATTTGACTTCTTTATCTGGTACTTCCTTCACAAATTTTGAATCCTGATAAAGTTCCACATGTGATTGCCAAATCTTATTACCGGCATTCAACAATGGTTTCTTAATAATGACTCTTTGCAATGTTTTCACAAATAAAGTTGTATCGGTATCATTTTTCTCCTTTTTAAAATTAATAATTCTACAAACACAACCAATATCAGTACTACCTTGTGGTAATATAGCAATAAAATAATTTGGTGGAGATGAAGAATTCGATTTATCCAGCGGGAAAAAATCATTTAATGGTTTAAAAATGGATGAATTATATTTATTTCTATCATTAAATTGATCTAATAATTGGGTACCTGTCAAACCTGAAATTTTAATCTGATATTGTGACCCAGGTAAAATGGCTGTAGGATGACTTAAACATGGTAAGTTTGGAATCATTGTGTTTTTCTGTTTTTTTTTGACCGCTTCTTTTTCAAATACAAATAATTGATAAAATAACTTTGAATGTATGCATTAAATATCGCAATACCTTCAGTAACTAGTATTACCAAAGTAAAAGTTTTCTATTTGCTTTCTATTTATATAGATGTGATCCTTTTATTTTAAAACTCGGAGAAGTGGAAAAAGGCAAGACGCGCGGCGGAATACATTTATTAAAACTTGTCACGTGAATATTAATACATCAAGTTATTTCAGTCAATGGATTATATATATCTGTATTCTGTGTTACTTCACCTCTGTAGTAGTGTTCTATCATTTGTGTTCTCAATCTGCAATGTTTTATCTCTGGCAATTCAGAAAAATTGGACATTTTGCAATTGTAATGCTTAAAAATATATACAGATATAATATATGTTTAAATATCTACCCATACAGAACAAGAAACAAACAGATACAAGCTCCAGTTATATACAACCGGTTGCATCAGAGCACAACTCATTCCACATTATACCCATTTTAATTAATTAGCAAACTTCAGCGTGTCAGTTCTCGGACAACCAAACTTCTCTGTGCTGTGCCCCATTGGATGATATGTGAGACATTTTATTTTAGATAGCGACTTGTTCAACTGGAACAACTCATCTGTATGTTCAGATGTGGATTTTGGGGATCTTGGTGTGCCAACCACCGTTGTTCTGCCTCGGGACATAATTCAGGTTGCCACTTGGTTGAATCATATGGATTACTGCTCATCAAATGGAGTTTCTTAAGTAACGAGAGATCCAGGTCAGCTGATATATCTCCTATTTGGTCTCTTTGTTTAATTGTTAGGTCGTTGACCACTTCCTCGAACATCCAATTACGTGGTATAAAGAGTGGATTGGCAGTCTTGGCCACTTCTTGTCTCTCATTGCTAGCTATCATTAAATAACTTCGGGTCCATTTAGCGATATCTTGTAACGTTTCTAATAATAATCTAGTTTCTCCAGAATCGCCTCTTGTGTCTCCTTTAATGATTTTATCAACTTGATACGGTTGAAAGAAGATTGATATATAATCGATATTTAAATGGTTTGGTCCATCAACATCATTTATATCATTTGTACTGAGTTCTTGAAAATTAACAAAAAATTGATTGTAATCAATCTCTGTCGTTTGTAATATTTGCAGTAACGGCTCAACAATACTATCACAAAAATGTTTAATCTCAGAAGCAGTATTCTTTACAATTTCCATATCATGACATTCAGGTAATTCTAATTGTATACCAAGCCTTTTTGCCATTATTTCTGCATATTTTCTAGTAAAACGATATTTATATTCATTTTCACTCAATCCTATTATAATATTAGCTCTTTCAAGTAGATCTTTTTCAAATGATTCTGACATCGTAGTTAAATCCATCTGTTTAACTTTCTCCAAATTTTTTTCACCTGCTCCCAATAATAATGCAATAGATTGAGCTAGTTGAATTAAGTTCCACCAAATAATATTTGGCTGATTAGATAGAGAATATCTACCTTGCACATCATCATCATTTGAAGTATAGTTTGGATTAAATTTATCGATAAAACTAAATGGTCCAAAATCCATGGAAAGTCCCATTATTGATGTATTATCTGTATTTAATACCCCATTAACAAATCCATAAGCTTGCCAAAATGCAACACACTCTGCATTTAAATTTACTACATGACGAAAAAATTGATCGTAGATACTAATATTATCGAGTGCTTGAGATTTCTCTTTAGACTTAGAAGTAGTTGTTGTTTTTGTTGGAAAGTAATCTTGATTAAACCAATTGATATCAGTATCTTTTGGGAAGTCTTTTCCTTTATGATATACTTCATCTATACAGTAATCGGTTAATTTTACCATACCTTGTGTATCTGGCCTCCACCTGAATAGATCAAAATTACCAATACGTATCCAACTCGGTGCAAACCTACATACGATAGCACATGGTTCCAAACCACTACGTTGTGCATTTGTACCCACCAATGATGTTAATTGGATTGCTCGTGTACTAGGAATTCCTATATTATAAAGAGATTCACTAATAATAAATTCACGTATACTTGAACGTAATAATGCTTTACCATCTCCAAATCTTGAAAAAGGGGTTTGTCCACTTCCCTTTAATTGTAATGTTTGATAGGTACCATCCTTATCCTTCAAGTCAAATAAATTTACAATTCTACCATCACCTAATTGGCCAGCAAATTGACCAAATTGGAATCCTGCATATGCAATACTATAGGGGAAAATCTTATCATCATAATAAACCTTTCTTCCAGACAGTAGTTCTACTAAATCACTATCTTTCTTCAGTTGTAAATCATTAATGGCTTGTTCAGAAATAAGTAATGGTTTGTAATGAACTCTCTTAACAGGTAAATTATATGCAAAATGAGAACCTTTTGAAATCATCCTAGGTGAATGAAGAACCTTTATTCTAGCTGGATCATTGTTGTCGTGTGTAGAAATGAATTCTGTAACCTGGGGGATAGACCTCAACGATTGGTCAGGGGTCAACCGTTTAATAAATTGTGACGTACCAGTAGTCTTAAGTGCATTGATTATAGTATATTTATCGGACATTAAATCTTAGTGACACAGATACCTTCATATAGTCTTATCTCCGAGTCGTAGTCGATAGAATAATCAAAAGTTTTTATTGCCTAAAAATCAGTATATGATATAGGTTGTTAGATTATAAAAACGTGTATATGATATAAAAGTTAACAAAAATAAGTTTTGTTTATTACTAATGCTTCATGTATGTTACAATTAGTGCAATGAATGATGTCATATCATCGCCAAACTTAGTATGTTATAGTCAATAGATAGATAGTTAGTCAGATATTGCTGTTATGAGGTACACAAATATGGGCTTCCACTATAGTCAACCCGTACCTTGTTAGTTATAGCAAGTGTATGCAGTTAAGGGTACCGGCGTTTCTTTTGGGAAGTGCTATTAGATTAGCAGACATTGTATTAATGGTTATTTTAAATAAAGGGATACAATAATGGTTGAGTATTACGTACTGGGGTGCTTTTTCCCATTGTAAGGGCAGACTAAACAAAGAATAACCAAAAATTCTATATAAATATAGTGCAAGTTTTTATAAATTATGATATATTCATTAAGGGTCCATCATTTTTTGTTTTAATATTCATTGTGTAGGAACTATAGAAGTATATATATACACGCCAATTATACGAGAACGAACACAATGTCTAACTTAATAAACAAATTTGCAGAAAAGATCCAAGGTAATGATGAAAATGATGATAACGGTCAACGCTACAACCAACAACAGCAAAAGCAACCAGAACAAAGACGCACTCGCAGTGCTCGTACATCAAAGATGGGTGAAGATCAGCCATCCAGCTGGGGAATGAACGACGATGTGAACACTCAAAGATCCGGTCAAGGTATGGGAGGTAACATGAGCACATCCCAACAAGAGAGTGGCTTTGGTGGAACTCGTGATGATAACAACTTGTCTCAACAACAAGGTGGGCAACAACAAACCGGGAGAGGCTTCAACACAAGCAGTGGGGGACGTGGTCAAGGTGTAATGGGAATGAAAGACAACGAAGACGACGACGATGAATTTAATAATGACCAATACGGTACCACTAGACACCAAAAAACCACCAGAAGCAGCGGAAGACACCAACAAGACACATCCAACTTGATGGAAGAAGAAGAAGACTGGTAGCTATTGTACGAATCTTCAGAGTTCTTCTGATTCCCCCCTCCCCAACTCAATTCTCTATTATTACTATATATTCTTTTTACAATTACATTTTCATTTTCATTCTCAATCTTTATTTAGTTCGTTAGTTAGTTGACACTTTAGTTAGTTTAAATAAATATTATTCTTTCTTTTATTTACTGGCATTTCATTGTTGAAACGGGACGAACTGACACGTCGTGCTATAAAAAAAAATTGGGTGTGGGCCGGTTTTATGCAATGAGCGAGGAACCCATTGAGGATGTGATTGTGATTGTGTTTCACTGCAAGCAACCTTTGGATGAGATTTGGTCTAACGTTCGGTTAGAGTTATTATAGATGGCAGTTGGGTTCATTTCATATATACCGAAGAGAACTGGTTTCTAGCGGAGAAAGTTTCCAAAAGTACTGATTTTTGTTGAAGATGTTACGATTATCAGCTGCAGCAACGGTGAAAGGTTGTGTCAGTTTAAATGTAAGTGTGACGGGTGTAAGGAGTAATAAGGTGCTTCGTGTATCGTTGGTGCATAGTTTCCATAGTGTTTCAAAAGTATGGAACCAAAATGTCAGTAAGAATGTGACTGATACAATAAAACAACTACAAGAACAAACAAGATTACAACAGGAGAAACAAGCGATCCTAGAAAAAGATCCACAATATAAAAAATTAGCAAAACAATTCAGTGGTCATCAGCATGATCATGTTCATTTACGTGAATCAGAAACAGAACATAATGATTCATATGCACTTGGGAACAAAAATTATATCTTGGAGTCTCAATCTCAGTCACATTCACATTCACATTCGCATTCACATTCAGAACTTAATGAATTGCTAGTAGCAAGTATGGATAAAATTAAGAAAAATCCTGGTGTAAGAATTACATGGATTGGTTTAATAATTAATGTAGGTATCGCATTAGGTAAATTTATTGGCGGTATAGTATTCCATTCACAAGCATTATTAGCCGATTCGGTTCATGCAGCAAGTGATCTAGTCTCAGACGTTTTAACATTAGTTTCAGTTAATATGGCATCAAAGACCCCGACCAGAGATTTCCCTTATGGATATGGTAAAATTGAAACAGTTGGATCCTTAGCAGTATCGACTATTTTAACTATGGCAGGTCTATCAATTGGTTGGTCATCATTGTGTGCAGTTGTCGGACCAATTATTCCACATACAATTATAGAAACAATTACTGCATATATTGGTTCAGGTCATGGCCATACACATTCACATACTGGAATTCCAGAAGGGGTTACAAATATAAATGCGGCATGGATTGCTGGTGGTTCGATCGTATTAAAAGAATGGATCTTCCAGGCTACCAAAACTATTGCTATAAAAACAAATTCTTGAATGTGCTGATGGCAAATGCATGGCATCATCGTGTCGATTCTATGACTTCCTTGGTGGCATTGGTGGCCATTACATCAAGTTATTTCTTTAATATTCAATTATTAGATGCGGTTGGTGGTTTATTGGTATCAGGTTTAGTCATTAAAGCAGGCGGAGAAGGCATAATTTCATCATTAAAGGAATTAATCGATCAGTCACTCTCACACGATGATGTAAGATATATTAAAATGGAAACCGTTATTATGGAAGGTTTGAGAAAACTAGTATCTAATAATAATTCCGGATACCCATACCACATTCAAGAATTAACCATCTTAACTAGTGGCCCAATTATGCGTGTTCACGCGATCTTAGAAGCACCATTACAAAGGTGGGAAAACTTATTAGGAATTAAAGAAATTGAAAATGTCACTGATTATTTAAGAGCAATCATTAAGAAGAACTTTAATAATGTCGGAAAGATCGAATTTGAATTTGTAGAGACACAAGAAAAAACTACCTCCAATAATACCCACAACCCATAATATATACAAGTATATATATATAGCCCAAATGAATCTATTTACGTGCAAATATCATTATAAACTTGCTATTATGTTCAAAATCTTAGTTCAATATGTAGGGTAATTTTCGCCGAGACGAATTGCGAAATTTGAAACAGTTGAGCAAGTTACAATGCGACGTGGAAAGCTGTCAAATAAAGACAATAAAATAAGTCTACAATAATAAGAATTGAGAGATTCGACGTGTTATTTCGCTCTAAATTTATTTTCATCGATTGCTCTATACTTGTCGGTTGTATTATTCCTTTAAAGAGACAGATTCGGTTGAAAGTTTCCAAAATGTTGGGTCTTATAAAAGAAACTGCAAAACTTCTCGGTAGTTCAAATATATTTTATATACTGACTACATTATCTGTGACCATATTAATATCTATCTATATTGTTGTAATTCTATTATCGCATTCGCCAAGAAAGGCTTACCCAGAAGAGTTACAATACATAACTATAGACGCTAAGGATAGTTTTATAAAAGGTCAATTACCATCAAACCCACAAGACAATATTTTACTATCTGTTGTAGTACCAAGTTATAATGAAACAGGTAGAATTCTAGCAATGTTGAAGGATGCTATTCAATTTTTAGAAGAAAAACTTCCTGAAAGATGGGAAATTGTCATCGTAGATGATGGTTCCTCTGATGGTACTTCAGACTATTGTTTGAAATTGTCTCGAGAAACTTTTCATTTAAAGCCTAATCAATTACGTGTTATCAAGTTTACTGAAAATAGAGGTAAAGGTGGTGCCGTGAGACAAGGTTTATTGCATATCCGTGGTAAATATGGTCTATTCGCTGATGCAGATGGTGCGAGTAAATTTAGTGATGTTCAACTTTCACTTGAAAATATTAAAGAAATAGAAAAAGGTTCAAACGATGAAACATTGCCAGCCATGATAATTGGTTCAAGGGCTCACATGGTTAATACTGAAGCTGTCATCAAGAGATCATTTATTAGAAACTGCTTAATGCATGGATTCCATGTATTGGTTTGGGTATTTGGTATCCATTCTATTAAGGACACTCAATGTGGTTTCAAAATGTTCAATAGAGAAGCGATTGATAAAATTTTCCCTTACTTGCACACTGAAGGCTGGATCTTTGATATAGAAGTTCTATTATTAGGTTTAAAAAAGAATATTAATTATAAGGAAATTCCTGTATCATGGCACGAAGTCGGTGGATCTAAGATGGATTTAGCAATGGATAGTTTAAAAATGGCTAAAGATTTGGTTATTATTAGAATGGCATATATCTTGGGTATTTATAAGGCTGACAAAGAGTGCTAAAAGTTCGAAATATTCACGTATACTTCTATAGATAGTCTTCAGTTTGTGAATCTATTATTCTTAATGGCTTAATATTTACCCATTCATAATGCATTATAATGTATATTGTATCCAAATATCCTTACTATTATTTTAATATATCATTGTAATTAAACTACTATCATTTAACATAACTAAATGTGTGTACCGTAATTATCATAATTAAAAATATTAAAGTTAAAAACAATTTTCTAATTATAATTTTTATAAATGTTACATGCCAAATTAATTTTAATTTTTGTTTAATCTTTTTTACCTTCAAATATCTCATAAGACAACGAAGTAAGTTTTCTACGAATAATTGTACCATTATTCAAGAAAGTTCTGATTACCGAAGCATACTCCTTACTATCAGTATTGATATTATTAAAAGCAGTTAATAATGCTGGCGTATTAATTTCTAGCTCGACTTCATGAGTTATTTCAGTATGTCTCCCCTTGACACCTTGGTTATGATTTTGAACCTTGGTAATATCAATTCTTGTACATGAATCATTATGGATATAACTAATACGATCTTTACTTCTTTCACTGACAGGTGTTTGTGATTTATACTTTTCTGGAGGATCATTTCCTGGTACAGGAAGTTCCAAATTTAAGGAGATTTTCATATCATAACTATCCTTTGGTGAAAATAAAAGTAACTGTGAAACATGTCTCTTCTCAATAAACTGACCAACACGACCGGTTTGAATATCCGTACTCATTCTTAAAAATCTTGGCCTTTGTGTTGATAGGCCGACTCGATATACGGAATCTTTTGTTTGTGACTCGATGATATTAAATTTCCCAGAATTTTCATTTAATTCACTAAGACTGAAAATATACTTGTTTAACTCTTTGAATAAAGCTTCATCGATATTCGGCGTTAGATGGGAATCCATATCTGTGTAGACTGCTTGTGATGATATTGGCGGTGTTACACGCTCTGGAGATTTTGATTCAACGATAATACCAAACTTCATTTCCAGTTCTATAAATTGCCTCATTTCGGGTTCAATCGAATAAACTGTAGCATAAACCCAATCTTGAATAGATTTGGTTAAATCATCATCTGGAATAATGTTCAAGATTGAGGAATCTATCTTAAAATCATTAGTATTGATATTTTGAAGGGCATTAATGGTTGGTTTCCACTTTCTAGCCCAAATTGGTACATTTTTATATTTATTTGGTTTAGAAGTAGCTGAAATTTCGTTCAATACTTTTAAGTCTTTCTTAATATTATTTCTCTTCGACTCAGAGGAACTTTTCTCTTCAAATATTTTGCTCACAGTTGTAGACGACCTTTCTTTAACCTCTGCATCTTTGTTATTATTTATCTCTAGTGGTTGTACGTGCTTTGTTTCTTCTGCTTTCTCGATTTGATTAGATACAACATTAACATATGTAGCTACTTCCTCTGATTTAACTTCAGGTATAGATTCTGCTGGTTTAGATTCGGACTCCTTGGGTATAGTCTTTTTGACCTCTTGCTTTTCTACTTTTGCTCTCTTAGTCTTCCGTGAGCTATCTGGCTTCTGTGGGGAATTTCTATCCTGTTTATCATAATCAAAAGTCATTCCAGAATCGAAATTGATCTCACCATCGCCACCGATCTCATCATCTGTATCTGTCTCTTCTTCATCTTGGTTTGCTGGTATTTTGGGGGGCGCCATTTCGGTTATATTATTTAAGAGCTGTTGACCTTCGACAATAGGGATTTCTCTTGTTACAGTTGGGGTTGTCTCCTGGATTACTGCGTTACCCAATGGCATACTATTCCCTGTTGTTTTCGTTAGTCCCTCAATTGGATCGACATTCAATATGGTACGTCTTTGTTCCGTTGTAATCCCCTCTTCTCTCTTTACAGGGTCTACAGATCTATTATTAGTATCAATATTTTCTGCATTATTTATGTCTGCAATGCCAATAGAGGTTTTTCTAATTAGAGGTTGGTTTTCTTGTACGTTCCCATTCTCATTAGTCAAGTTCTCATTCATTTTCTGCAATTTAATCTTGTCATTTTCGTCATGATTAACTAAATCATCTAAAGAAAGAGCACGCTTGGTCATAATAGATTATATATAATCGCAGTATGACTTGATTGCAATGTCAGTTCCCTTGCTTTGTGCTTAATTATATTATTTTTTACCTATTTCGACGTGCTACTGTTACAGATATCGCTATTCTTTAATATTTCACTTTCTTGAAACGAAATAATCATTCGGTTAGGAAATGCGGAGCTCATTATATACGGTACAGAGAAGAGCATAGTTGAATAATAACCAGTACTGATATGTTTTAAATGAACTATTTGAGCCAGATGGTAAACAACAATCATTACTGCTGTAATCTTGGCAATTGAAATAGATCTCTCGATGAGATTTTATTATTTGAATTGTAATCTACTTATGGTTAAAAGTTTATATTAGTATTTATTAAATAAAATTATTTTTTGTTGGCAATTGCAACAGCAACTGATTGGAAATCATCATGAGAAATAGAAACATTGACACCAACGACGCCTACACTTTCAGCAGCAGCTTTTGCTTTACCATGTAAAGTAACTTCTGGTCCATTACCATTTACACGTGTAATTTCAATGTCCTTTAAAGAAGCGCCAGCACCTTTTGAGGCAACACCTAATGATTTAAAAACAGCTTCCTTTGCTGACCAAGTACCAGCAAAAGAACTTCTGATATCTGGTTGCTGGTTGCAGTAGGAAATTTCACTTTCAGTAAAGTTACGTTCAATGAAAGTATCATTTTCAACATTGATACTGCTTATTAACTCTGAATCGACACCAACAGATGTGCTTTTGGAGTTACCAGAAAGGGCATCACTAGTTAAGGTCTTTAAAACCTTAACTGTTGCATGATTGCCATTGTGTTTATAAGCGTGTTCATTTTGAATAGCTTTTTCAGTAAATATTAGGCTTTGGTTATCCTTCTTGTCCAGAGCCACGCGAGCTAATGGATCCAAGTATACAGGTTCTTCCAATTCATCACTGTATGGAGCATGTTCCTTACTGACAAATAATTTATTAGTAATCATACCATTGTGGAAGAATTTATGAGCAGATCTTTCTCTATTGGAAACTCTAGCGGCGTAGTCGTTGTATTTAAATTCATCAATAGCAGCATATAAATAATCTGGATGAATAACGATAGCTTGACCACCCTTTTGACCGAAACCAAATGATGTAATAGAAACAGCCTTAACACCATTAGTTTGGATGGATTTAGAAGGATATAGAATATACTCGAAATCTTCTAATACCTTATCAATATTATCCGCATTACGATTTCCAGGAATAATACCACTGTTCAAAATTTGAAGAGCACCGTTTAACATCCAAGCACCTGCAGCACCCTTTGGATGACCAGTCAAGAATTTTTGGAAAACACCAACCACTGGATTACCTTCGGATCTACCTAAATGCTTAACCATATCATTAATGGTAGCAGATTCATTCTTATCATTAGCTTTTGTAGAAGTACCGTGGAAGGAAGCGACACCTAAATCATCGATAGTTAAGCCATAAGTAGCTAGTGCACCTCTTAATGGTGCAATACGTGGATCATTTTTGTAGAATTCGTTACCCCATTGAGCTTGAGCATACTTTAGTTGTCTCTTTGCCTCAATATTGATTTCGTTGGTACGTTCAATGAAAAAATCTTCTTGATCTTCTTCTGGAATTGAATCTGATTCATATTTCAATAATTCAATTTCATTCTCAACCCACTGTTTGATTTGTGTTTCACGATTAAGTAATTGACGCTTTCTGTATTCAATGTCCAACATAGGAGTTGGGAATTTCATATTACCATGATGTTCTCTAGCGGTGGTCAAGATACCCTTACCTGGAGCTGGAACAGATCTACCAATCTTATCAGTAGCAGTTGCAGTAAGAGCAACAATACCATAAATTGGAACACCCATTTTCAAAGCTAAATCAGCATTCATGATAACTTGAATACCAGAACCTTGAGCTTCCATAAACCCAGAACGAGTAGTAGTAGCTGGTCTTGACATTTCTGCAGGAGTACGACCATGTTCGAATTCTTCTAAGGTGTTCGAGGTTGCATTCATATTACCAAATTCATAAGAACCTTCCTGTTGGAAATCATCATAACCACCGACAATACAGATCTTTGCCTTACCAGATAAAATAACCTCAACACCACTATCGACCGATTCAACAGCAGTAGCACAGGCACCTACTGGAGTTTTAATTGGACCAGAAGATGAAATTAACAACATATTGACCCAGGCAGACATAGTATTGATAAAAGATTCTTGTAGAATATCGTTTTGGACAGGTTCATCCTTATAACGATCCTTGAACATACCACGTAATGCAGAAACACCACCCATACCGGAACCAGAACAGTTACCGACTTCAGAAACATGAACATATTCATACATTTCGTACGGGTCGCTGATACCAGAAGAGATAAAGGCTTCAACAACAGAAACTAGAACAAATAGTGTAATAGGGTCGACTTGTGAAATAATGTCATCTGAGATACCATATGTCTTTGCGTTCCAACCAGTTGGGATTTGGCCAGCAACTAAACGGTCAAATCTTAAGGCTTTTGGAATGAATAATGTGGCACCCTTTAATAATTTAACTGAGTACTCACCTGATTCTGGGATCTCGAAAATATCAACCTTGTCTCCATGTTCATGCTTGAATTGACCTGCGGTCTCTTTGGAGGCCTCGAATGGTTCCATATCTTCCTCAACAATAATTTCTTGAATCATTTGCTTCTTTTCTGGGTTGTAACCATCGAATAATTCAGGTTCAATCAATCTAATACCAGCATGATCGAGAATGTAGGTTTCATATTTAGCCTTAACATCCTTGTCATCGACTGGTTCGTTAGTTTTGGTATCGACCCAACCGGTGTATGGACGACCTTTTAGATTACCATTATGGTATTTAATTAAACCCATAATCCATGCCATTTCGACACAACCTTCCAAGGAGAATTCACCATTTGCCTCCATTTCCCATCTAGTTCTTGAGGAACCCCATGGACCAACTTCTGAGAAACCAGTAACGACAATTACTTTTTCTAAGTCCAGTAAACCTTCTAAGTCCTTGGAAGCAAATTGTTTGATTTCTTTGTGTGGCTTTAAGGTTGGGAAATCTAACCTAATATTAGCTCTTGGCTGAACTTCAACCTTTGTATAGGCAGCATCAGCATTTTCACCATTAACAATCTTATGTTCTAAAGCGGTCTCGATAGAAACAGCCTTTCTAATTTCAGAAGTTTCAGTTAACTCATTACGTAACTTACGTGTGAAATCCTTTAGGTTCTTAACATATTGTAAACCACCATTCAGGTCCGCCATAACAGGAGATTTTTGACATAGTTGAACAACTGCTGGATTTAATAAACCTAATAAATTAAACGCCATTTCTTTTTGCGAGAATGTACGAACACCCATTCTTTCGATACCTTGAGCAATAATATTATTAGCACTCATTAAACCTGTACCTCTAGTCCAGCCAATGATAGCACCACAAATGGTCAACTGGTCGGCCCATGATTCGGAATGCCATCTATTGAATAGTGTTTCCAATGATAATTTAGATTCGGAATATAAACCATCACCACCAAAGGTACCATGGTTTGGAGACATTGGTAAGATAACTTGAGCTGGTCTAGTTTCAATACCTTTAGCAACCTTTTGCTTTTTGGCGTAACCCATTATTCTGAATATATTGGTCATCATAATTCTATGAGCGAACTCAGATTTTGAATCAATGCTGTCCAGTTCAATCCCATTTTCTGGAATAGCAGCGAAAGGAATAATGGCATCCAAATCCCAACCTAAACCACCGTTCTTTGAATCATCATATATATAATTGACTAAATTCTCACAATCGGTCTTTGAAGCTTGGTTGAATGGCACAACAACTAAAGTGGAACCTTTGGCACCATATTTAGCATATAAAGATTGGAAATGATCAAGAACAGGTTTGTTGAATGAAATTGTGGTAACAACTACCTTGGCACCACCTTGTAATAGCCCTTGTAAAATTTCACCACCAATAGATCCCTTACCGGCACCAGTCAATAAAATGTATTTATCTTTGAAAGTAGAACCATTTAAGGCAGCTTTTTCTAAGCTGTCCAAAAATGATTTGGATAATTGACGATCATATTTCCAAGAACCATCTGACAATTTCTTCTTTAAATGTAAGAAAGGAACAGTTTCTCTTGGAATGGTAGAAGAAACAGTTTTGGTAATGGTTGATTGAGTTGATAAAGAAGCAACTTCTTTGGTAGAGTCAGTATCTAAATCATCATCAATAACACCTGCTAACTTAGTTGTTTGAGAAGAATCTATTTCTTTGGATTCTTCTAAGAATTTTACCAATTTTCCATACAAGTTTTCAAATTCTAATTGAGTTGAGTCAGAAATGTTGTGAGTAGCAGCTTGCTTAGTGATAGCTTTGTAAACACGAGATAAATCTTCTTCGATAGTTGGTTGTGATTCCTTGGTTAATGGACCACCAAGGGCCATTTCTTGAACATATTGAGAAAATTTTCTAATATTTTCTCTTGGGGATTCATTATATTTAATATTACCGTTTTTGTCAATTTCAGTAGTTGGACCAGTTGGTTTGGAGATATCTCTATAAACAGGATCCATATCTAAGACCATTTTACAATTATCGATTAATTGTTCACCCAGGGTTTTAACTAATTGGTAGTTTTCACCTCTTGAAACATCTGTATGAGAAACATGATATTCCATAAATTTGATCAAAGCTTCATTAGATCTGTTCATGATATTAATGGCTTCAGTAACAACTTCTCTGTCGACATTCTTTAATACACCGTGAATAATTTCAAAGTATAAAGATAATAAAGATTGTTTAGCCCAATTCCAAGAAGAATCGAATGTTCTAGCCTTCTTTCTAGAGAATGCAGTTTCTAGACCATTGATGTAAAATTCACCTAATTCTTGAGTGATAAAATCTAATTGAGATTGTAATTGAGCCACAGTACCTTTTTCTTGTAAATATTTCCTTTCACCATTATCAAGGTCTACCTTTAAGTAACGAGCTAGAATTTGCAATTGTTGACGAGCTAACACTTTTTGATCCTTGGTTAGGTCTTCTAATGCAGCAGCATCGATAACAGAACCACCAGCTGGGCCAGTAGCACCACCTTGTGAAGCACTTGCATCACTTGATAAAGAAATACCTGAAATAGATGCATATTTCTGAGCGCTTTCATCAAGAAATTGTTTGGCATCAACCTCAGAACCTAGACGAGAAGCTGGTTCGTTAGAAAGAGCAACTAAAAGAACAGAATCTTGTCTACCAGCAGATAAACCCCAACGAGTTTGTAAGTATTTTCTTGCAATTGTAATTGTAAAACCACCTGGCATCTTTGAAGACATTAATCTTGAGATTAAAGAAGATGATTGTTTACCTAATGCACCATTGAAAGTATCTTGAAACATTTCAGCCAATTCTTCTAATGGTGTTTCTTCTGGTTTTTCTGGAGTGGAACCAAATTCTTTACCTAAGTCACCTAAGATTTCATTTTGCACAGTTGATTTACCACCAACTAAGTCCTTAATTGTCTTAGACATTGGAATAGAATCTAGAGATTTCTTTAACTTGTGAGCAACTAAAACATGTAATACTAAGCCTGCAGTGACAGGAGCATCTGGAATTTCAACAGCTGGTCCAGCAGCAGCAACTGGAGCAACTGGCGCAGCAACAACTGGAGCAGCAACTAGAGCTGGAGCAGCAGTTTCGGTAGTGGCTTCGGCACTGGAAGTTTCTGGTACAGCTGGTTCAGCTGTGTAATAAATTTCTTTAGCATCCTTAGAATAACATAAAACTTGTCTTTGTAAAGATAAAGCAGCATCATAAGATTCGTATTTATTTTTCAAAGTTCTTTGAGCCATACCAGCTAGCGTTGGTGAAGGACCAATTTCAACGACTTTTTCGGTATTGAAATCCTTTAAGAATACATCTTGAGTTTCAATCCATCTAACTGGAGAGGCGAATTGATAAGCTAACAATTCTGTTAGCAGAGTGTGAGCTAATTCCTGCTCGACTTCTGGTTTCATTACCATCCTTTTTTTTTATTACCTATCTGAACAAATAGATAGCCTGTTGTAAGAGTCAAATTAAGTATGATTTCTCTTTGTTTGATAGCTGTCTTAACTGTTGAGAACTATGAATCGATTGCAATTGATTCAGATTATATATATATATATTTATAGATAGGTTATCTCTCAACAACGTTGACAGCTTTGTTGAATCGTATGTGCCTTCGTGTTGGCTTAATATTACGCTACTTAATAAATTCACATGCATAAGAAATAATTTATCAAACCCTAAATGTACACTGCATTAGGGTTTCGTGTTTAATGATACAATACCGTACATTCGTAGATCGCTCTATACGGCTCAAACGAAATAATATATATTTACGACTAACTTTGTTAGGTACACAGATGTTGGAATTGTATATTACAAGAATTGATATATGGTACGAACATATGAATGGTGTTATAACTTCGCGATTTATCAAGCTTATCTATCCGGTGTTTCACGGTTTTTACGCTAGACCTAAACAAATTTCTCACTTTTTTCTAAGTGAAATTTTTGCTCTGTGAAATTTTGGCGTATCCGCTTTTCTCTGGACAGATTTTGCACTATTTAAACAACCAAAAAAAAAATACATCTTCCAGATCAGCGAAACAATTGTACTATTTTGTTTTAAATCAACAAAGGACCAAACAAAACTTTGAATCTTTACTAGTGTTACAGTCGTAACATTTAAAAACTTTTCGTTTTTGTTTTTGGTTTTTTCCAAGGACTACAAAAGCCTTTCTGATAACACTTTCTCCCGATTACGGTTGAGAGATACTTTTGGGACTGATTACCGTAGTTGCGACTACACCAATTACGTTCGCACCCCTACAGTTATTACGAAAACTTGTCCTTGGTATAAAAAAATGCCCTTCTTCCACCCCAGTTTGTATTCATTTTTTTTAAAATGATTTCTATTACAATATTGGGACTAAAAAATTAGGGAAATATTTCATCTTTTTCTTCTATCTTTTTAATCTTGCTCAATTGAGATGTTTGTTTCTTTTTTTGAAATTGTTTCTTTTAAAATAAAATATATATTACATATTACATTTTTGAAATGTTTTTACCTTTGAAGCATACATAGTAATAATTCCTGTTGAGCTTTGAGAGGAACGTTGTTTCTTTGAAAATGAAACCTCGTTACATTTTGGTTTTGTTCCCTTTAATTTCCAGTATATCACATATTTACAAAAGTATTATTGTCCAAAAAATCCGAGAATAAAGAGGTGAATCAATAAATAGTGTATTATACTAAATAGAAGTGGGGAGAGTAAATGATAAAATAAAAAAAAAGGAATGGTTAAGTTCAAATAGAACTGGAAGATTTAATCATTAAATTGAGGTAAGTTTTTTTGTTTGTTTTGTTTTGAAATTTAAAATACTAGACATAACAAAAGTATCTAATTACGAGTAACAACGACAGATGGTACAACGACAACAACAACAACAACAGCAAAGATTAGGAATAAAATAATGTAACATCTAATCTTATTTCTTCTAGCTCTTTTGGCACTCTTAACAGCTTTGTTAGTATGACCAACACCTTGTTCAACATCTTGTTGGGCATTTTCAACATTTTTATCAATAACTTCAATGTTTTCTTCTTGTTCAATGACAAGTTGTTCCATATCATTGAATAATTGTGTTAAATCAGCCATTGTTTTTTCTAATTTTAGTAATTCTTGATGTCTTGCTTGAACTTCAGCTAAAGCAGTCTTTGCTTCACCACGTCTATTGGCATTTAATAATGCTTGAGAAAAGATTTGTTGACCACCTACATCACTGATAGCAGCCTCAACTTCATCATCAGTAGCTTCTGGTTGAATAATTTTATATTGTCTTTTAGCTTGTTCTTTATTTTCATCTTTATAATTAGAGTCAATAATTCTATAATCTTGAATTAATTTTAAGAATCTCTGTCTTGAGTTTTCAGCTTGAGCTTGTTTATTAGCATCATGTAAACCATCTTGTTGAGCAGATTTAATATCAGATTTTAATTGATATTGTAAATCGGATGCTTGAGAAATTAAATTATCTAATTGATATCTAATTTCAGTTTCTCTTTCTTCATTAACTTGAGTCAATAAATTATTGTGTACAGAATCAATATTATTAATAATATTTTCATATTTATCTAAATTTCCATTAATATTATTAATTTTATTCATAAAATTAACAAAATCATTAGAATTACCGTCAGAGGTATTCATTTCGTAATTTTCAGCATATGGATTTTCTGCTTCGTATGGATTATTATAACTCATTGTTTAATATATTGTATATGTATTAAATAAAATTTAAAGTAAAATCTTTTCTTCTTTTCGTGTTTTCCTTTTTGTTCACTTACACAGCAGGGATAAAAAATCTAATAAATTAAATTAACAGATATAGTTTCAAATGATAAAGTAAAGTTAAAAACAAAGGTATCAATGTTCCACTAACAAATGTCTATTCTAAAATACAAAAAAGAAATAAATACAAATTTCAAATGGGGCGAAATAAAAATAACCAAAATTTCAAACCTTCTGTTAATTATTATTCAATCTCAAATTCTTCTTTTGTGTTTTAGAGATTTCTAAATATAAGACGAGACGAAACACAACGGAACGAGGCAAATCGTTGTGAAGTTTTCCTGTCTGTCCCACCACGAAATTTTTTTGCAGGAAATTTTACAAAAAATTTGCGGTGGGTTTAGTGTTACCCGCCCGTATCGTGCAGTGCGTGTGTCGTTGTGTACGGCCTGCGCTTGTATATATATACATATACATATATATGTATCAGTGGTATGTGTATGTGTATTTCATTCTTCCTGTTTGAGGAATGAGAGTAGTATTCTGAGTTGGTTTATGTCTGCCCTTGTCTCTGGGATTTGGTCTTTGGTGCTGCTCAATTGTGAGAGTATTTTTTCGTATGAATCAAACACTTCAGCGATGTGTGTCTTTTCTATTGGACTTACTTGGGTGTTTGGCTCTTGGGATTCGGTTGACAAGTCGTTTATTTTGCTATCCAGGTCTTTAAAGAAATTTTCCTTGCTGTTGTTATATAATTCATTGACTTTCTGCGGTCCATCACGTCTCAATTGCGATACTTTCACTGTGAGATCCTCCCATTCCTGATATTTTTGTCTTACCTCTTCATTCAATTCCTGATCGAATGGTTCGACGTATTTGTCATGTGTTCTAGCTAATAATTCACTGATGTTAGTTGTCTTACCTTGTTCATTTGTTTGATCTATATTCACAATGTTTAAAGAATTAGATGACATATCCATCACACGCACAAGATACTCTTGTAAATACATTTGTAATGCACGTTGTAATGCATCGTTATTCTGTGGTTTTTCACTTAATCCATGAGGTAATGACTTCTGTGCTTTCTCTCGCATCGCTTCTAATAATTGCCCATAGATCGCACGAATCTGCTCCACACTAACATCTATCTTTTTGGAATAATTAGAAGACATATTTGATAATAAGCGGTCAATCTCAACTAAGTAAAATTTGGCACCATTCACTTTGTTTACACTATTTAATCACTCTATTATTATTATTATTATTATTATTAATATTTATTGTTTTTATTAAAATATTTCTATAGCGCTGCGCAAGTTAGAAATCGGCCCTTCAATATTTAAAATTGATGCTGCAACTGAAAAAATTGAAATAAGTCACTCCATTGAAATAGAGCAACCACATAACTTAATTAATAAATTTAATATATAAACCTGTATTTTTTACCCCATTGATTATTAAATAAAAAGTAGGTAGAATACAATTAAAATGAGTAGCGAACTAATAGCAAATCCATATGCCCCATTTTACTCCCCATTCTTTGGTTTCGCTGGTTGCGCTGCTGCAATGGTTTTATCATGTTTAGGTGCTGCCATTGGTACCGCTAAATCTGGTGTAGGTATCTCCGGTATTGGTACTTTTAAGCCAGAATTAATTATGAAATCCTTAATTCCTGTTGTTATGAGTGGTATCTTAGCAATTTATGGTTTAGTCGTTGCTGTCTTAATTGCAGGTAATATATCACCAACAGAAGAATACACTTTATTCAATGGTTTCATGCATCTAAGTTGTGGTTTATCTGTAGGTTTTGCATGTTTGAGTAGTGGTTATGCTATCGGTATTGTAGGTGATGTAGGTGTAAGAAAATTTATGCATCAACCAAGATTATTTGTCGGTATTGTTTTAATTTTAATTTTCTCTGAAGTTTTAGGTTTATATGGTATGATTATCGCATTAATCCTAAATACAAGAGGTTCTGAATAATTTCACATCTTTCTTATACACACTCGCATGTTATATACTATTTTAGATAAGTTTGTAAACAACTCACATTTCATTAATATTATATAACTTAAAAAAAAAAAATACATGTTTCATATAATTAATTATTTTTACAGTTTTTTTATTATAATATAAATATATAGTTATATATTGTTGAGTTTATGAATGTGTATAATTAATATACACAATTAAATTATGTTGCTTTAGTAGACTAATTAGTGTTTATTTAATAATCTATTCAGTGGTGTCCATTACACTATCATCAACTGTTACAGATGATATTTGAACATTACCATTATCATCGATATATTGACTTTCATTTTCCTGAACATATTTAACTGATCTAGCGTTATCCAAAAATAATAAGTAAGCACGTTTGATATCAACAATATCAACAATATTACTTTTTCTCTTTTGGGCAATTTGTTGAGAAACAGCAATTAAATTAGAACTATAACGTAAACTAGTTTCGGTACCTATTTTTGTTAATAAATCAAGAGCGTCAGGAGATAATTCAACTTCTTCTTCTTGTGCCCTTATGGATAAAATTGTCTTAATCTCTTGTTCTCCGTAATTTGATGTTGCAATGATAATTGACCTGTCCAGTAAATCTAATGGTAAACCATGTGGAGATTTATAATTGGTACCTCTTGTTTTGGAAATACCTTTATTAGTAGCCATCATAACAATTGGAGCAAATTCATCTTCTAGAGCTCTATTGATGAATGAGAAACATTCAATATCTAACATATGGACTTCATCGATAAAGAGGACACCAGGGACGATTTCTGCTTTACCTTCTTCTTTCCATTCAGCTACTTTTGTGTTTATTTGATCTCTAATTTCTGGTCTAATTTCCCCAGTATCACCAGTAAATAAGGCTAAGAAACCTTGAGTCCTAGAATTAATAACATCTATTTCATGTAAGGAAACTGTATGCACAACAGTTTTTCTTTTTTGTAATTCACCCTCTGGACATTGAACAAATCTGGTATCAGCACCCATGGCATCATAATCTCTAGATCTTGCAAATGATCTACCTAATTTGGTAATCTTACCACTAGCTTTGTCGATAGAAATGATATCACCCGCTAAAACCTTCTCCTTTGTCAAACCATCGATCATTTTATTACCTAATTCGTAGATAGTTTCCATATCTGTTGTTTTAATAGTTAATTTACCTTGTTTATGACCACCGGTAATTGATCTGTCGACTTGAATTTCAACAACTTCACCTTCAATTAATTCAGTTTCTTCTTTGATCTTGATACCAATTGATTTTCTAAATGCCTGTGTTAATGCTTCAGTCTTACTTAATTCTAAAGAGAAAATTTCTGAACCTGCGATGGCAGTGAATGGGACATCCTTACCAAGAGATTGAGATAAACCCATAGCTAAAGCAGTTTTACCAGTGGATGGTGGACCTGCGACTAAGATGGCTCTACCTGCAATAGTTCCGTTTTGAGCCATCTTCAAAATAACACCAGCGGCACGACGAGCATTAAGTAGACCGACCATACCTTCAGAGGTTTGACGTGGTTGTAAATTGTCATCTAAACCTAAACCAGTAATGTGAGAATGGGATGCGATTAACGATAGAGACTTTAATGAATCTGAACTTTCTGAGGAGTCACTTATTTGGATAGACATTTTTTAATATACGATTAATCTGAAATCCGTCAGGTATATATTTCAGTATAATAGATTTGGTTTTATTTAAGTACTCTCTAGCTTATAATAATAAAGATGCTCTAGACATCTGGTACAGTTTTTCCAATGTGTTTTTTTTTCTTGAAATGAAATTTTCAAATATTAAAGACTAGCGAAGATCGCTGTCACGTGTAAAAGTTGATGGGCTACAAAGAATATGAATTAAGACTTCTGTAATAAACTTATAGTCCTATTGTGCAAACTGGATAGTAGCAACAGTAGCTTCAATACACTTAATTGAAACCCTACTAATAACGTTAACTTATTATTGAACGAAAGAATATTGAACGTTCTCTGTATTTAGATAGGAGTTAACGCAACAAATATAGTATTATCGTAAATTGGTATGCAGGGGATTATTGATACTTTTGGATATTATTTTGCAACGTATTGTTGCAATTGCTCCGAATTAAATGAATCTATAATAAAAATTAATGGTAATAAATTTAAGATTATACGATTGTTAGCAGAGGGTAATCTAAAATTTGTCTATTTAATTAAGGCACTAGATGTTGTTCCCTATGGTGATGAGGTTTATTATACTCTCAAGAAGATAACTTGTCCATTTGGAGAAGTTGAAAGTGTCTCTGATGCACTTCAAGAGATAGAGAGGTATAAGACTTTCCAAAATCCTTATGTTATACACTATTTGGATTCCCAAATAATACAAGATGGATCTGGTACGAAAACTATTTATTTACTGTTGCCATACTATGAATTTGGATCCCTTCAGGAAACCATAAACAGAAATTTATTAGATGGAACTTATATTTCGGAGAATGAATCTATACGGCTAATGATCGAAGTTTGTACTGGTTTGCTTTGCCTACATAATCCAAGGACAAGATCTTATAATGAAATGGATAATCGAAAGACTTATCATCCAGTAGTTGTTGCGCCAGAAGAAACAGAACATCTCTTAGCCGATACTCCAATAAATATTGATTCTCTACGATCACAGGATAATCAATTAATCTCATATTCACATAAAAATTTAAAACCATCAAACCTTTTAATAGCTTCCGACCATACCCCAGTCATGGGGGATTTAAGTTCCTGTACAAATGCAAATATAGGTTTTTCTACTCCGAATCAAATATCATCATTCAAAGAATGGGTTAGAAGTCACTGTCAATTGGAATTTGCTGCACCAGAACTATTAAATCCAAAGTTACATAGTACGATTGATGCAAAAGTTGATATTTGGTCATTAGGGTGTACAATGTATACCTTAATGTTTGGAATATCCCCATTCGACAGAGAAGAACAATTAAATGGTACTCCAAGAAAACTAGCCATTGAAAAAGGTATGTTCACTTATCCAAGTCAACATCGATATTCACAATCTTTCATTGATATAATAAATCGTTGTATTGATGTTAATACTGAATCTAGATATTCGACCAAAGAACTATTGAACAATTTAAAAATATTGCAAACTAAAAAGTAAGATAACTGCATTTCTACTAGTACACATCGATTTTAAGATGTTTGTATTACGTCATAACAACCGATTCTTTCAATTTTTTAATTAAAAAATTAACTTAGATATATAAACGATACTTAAAATACTACTTACAGTAAATTTTCTGTAACTTTAAAATGTACATATAAATTGCAAATATTTATGATATTTTTCTTGAATGATATTTTTCATTACATCCTCCTTCTTTTCCCAACAGTAGCTTGGAAACCAGTCTTAATGGAAGAAACAGATCTGGTGGAACCACAACTCTTACAGACTAAGAAGTATAATCTGTTGGATTGTTCCTTCTTTAATTCAGTGTTGATACTCTTACAAGTTTTACAGGTCACATATTCTAAAATGTATCTTCTTAGAACGTTTTCCATTTGTTTAGATAAGAACTTACCTTTAATAACTAATCTCTTTTGACCATCGATAGAACCGGAGGTACCTAATTCTGCAAATAGATATTGAATTAAATGATCAGGAGATCTTTGTAATTTTTCAGAAATGTCTTGAATATTAGAGAAAATAGTCTTTTTACCATCACGTAAACATACAGGTGGAGGAATTCTGAATTTTGGACCAGATTTGTCACCAGCTAATTCTGGGTTATTAGCTCTTAAAATTGAAAAGAATCTAGATAGTAAATCAGCGTATGGTAAACCTGCATCTTGTTGAGCAGCAGATTCTGGAACTGGAGTGGTTTCATTACTTTCAGTAGATACACCGGCTTTAGCTAATTCTTTCTCGAAATCATCCACACTTACTAGTTCCTTAGTCTTCTTCTTTTTCTTCTTCAATGATAATTCCCCCAGAACCTCAGATACTTCATCTAAATCACCTTCAGTGGTTTCAGTATCCTTTGAAGTAGACTTAGACTTCTTCTTTTTCTTCTTTAAACCAGAAAAAAGATCATCACTGCTGGCAGCTTCAGATAATTCTGTTGTAGCACCATCAAAATCTGGTACAACCTTCTTTGACTTCTTCTTTTTCTTTAAGGTTGGGTCAAAACCTAAATCAGCCGCTAGAGCAGAAGACATTGTGTTAATATTATACTATATGCTATATATATGACTCTCTGTAGAAGAATAAATTTCGTACTTAACCGTTATATAATTTACCATCATCTTTGCTCACTTTTTTTTTTCAGTGTGAGAAATCGAAATTCATGAAATTTTTGCTTGTTTCACGCGAGTAGTACAAAAATTTTCAGATACCGTATATTATGATTGGATATTATGTTGCGGGTAAATGTTGGTGGTCATATTGAAGGTACTATAATTGTTTTTAATTTGAATAACTGCTATATGTTTGAAATATTTATCTGTGTTTGTTGAAATGGTTGGGTTGTTT
>PPOH02000228.1:110886-185133 GCA_003708465.2 Kazachstania kunashirensis
TTATTTAAAGTTTGATTTTATTCGTCGTTAATTTTCAATTTTTCGGTCTCTTCCTTTAAGACATCGGCAGCTTCTTTGGTGACGTTTTCAATTTCTGTACCTTCTGAAATTTCAACATTATCTGTTGTTGCTGGTTCTTCATCATCTTCATCATCACTTTCCGGTTCAACATCGTACTTCTTTAGAAAATAAGTTTCGACATCTTCTTTACCATTATTTTCTGCTTCGAAAATTGCATCGTGACCGAACTTATTTCTAATAAATGGATCAGTTTCAAATTCATCACATAAATATGTTACAACATCCAATTTACCATTTAATGAAGCCCAATGTAATGCTGTATTTCCTGTTTCGTTTTGTAAATTAATAAAAATTTTTTGCTCATCGTTAGGTATCAATGATAATATATATTTAACAGTTTCCAAATGACCATTTGCGGCAGCCATATGTAATGCGGTAGACTGAGAACCAGAATCCTTACAAGTGACTAATAAACTTGGATCGATTAGAGTTGTAAAAATTTCTTTTAGTGATTCTAAATCACCAGCTCTGGCATCTAAGATGATGGAGTCTTGATCCTCTTGATCTAATGGACCGGAATGTAAACTCATTACCCCTGTGTAATTGATAAAACCTCTGTGAAATATTCGAAAGGAAAGAAAAAAATAAATAGAATCTGTATAGATGGCAACTACCTCTAATATCTATCCTGATAGTAAATTCTTTCAAGGGCATCGCTTAGAAGTTAAATTTCTTGAAACACAAAATTTTTCAGTAAACCTCTGCCCTCGTTGTGTGTGATATCGCATGATACGACAGTATTCGACAGGAACTGCCAGTAATAAAGGGTATTCTCAATCGATAGAGCTGTGCTAAAACTGTTATTGGATTGAATAGTACCTTGCGGTATTGAGATTGTTCAATAACATTGTTGTTTTTCCACTATGGAAACCCATTAAAAACGAGATCAACTACCCATTGGTCATGTGATATGTGGTGTGGATTGCACTGGAGAACTTTCTATTCTTAAGATGTCGAATTTCTACTACTGTGCATATAATGCAACGAGGGACCTTTGAAACGCTATGAAAGTTCCTATTCTAGGTACAATAAGATATATTTTTGTTACTATAGGAGACTAGTTGTATTGATTACTTGAGATGACTGATGGTGTGACCCATATATGTGGTGGGTTGACTACAACCAGAAATAGTAAGTTATTTCACTAAAATTAAGATATTTCGAATAATTAGCATTTACTAACTTTTTGTTTGTTTTTTCACTTTTGTTTTACAGAATTACAGGATGGGTTAAAAGCTACTGATTTATCTGAACTAAAAAGTAAAGTTCTGACTTTGAAAAATGATTTGCGTGATTTATCACCAAAGTTCTCTTCTAACGAACTACAAACACATAATTCACATATTGAAAGTTTGCTTATGGATATCGATCTGAAGTTGAAAGATTCTGGTGCGAGAATAAGTAGTGTTGGAAAGAACGTAATTAAAAAACCTCTCGACTCGATTGGAAGTTCCCACTCTACAAACGACAGTGATGATACTGTGAAAGAAGGTAAATTATTTAAGTTAAGCGAAAATTTAAGCAATAGAAGGACGAAGTTACAAACAGATTTAGAAAATGGAGCTAATGTACAGGAGATTAAAAATAAAGCTATCAGTCTGAAAAATGATCTGCATAAACATGCACCTGATTTATCTGCTTATGAAATTGAACTGCATAATACACATGTTGATAAGTTATTGAAAGATACCGATTCAAAATTAAAGCTATCTAAAACAAATCAAAAAGTATTTGAATTTGCCAAGAAACCAGTTGTGAGATTACAATCAATAGTAAAACATGCAGATGGTATTAAAAACCCAACCATTGATGGTAAGGCAGATTATATCAATCAAGACTTGGTGTTATTGGATCAAAACAAGGTTTTCAACCATTTAGAAAAATGTACAATTTCGAGCTCGGATTACAATGAACTAGCTAAATCAGGTTCATTAATGATTCAATATATGACGGATTCTGTTGTTTCTTTAAATTCTTTGCCATTTAAAAACGGTAGTATATTCATCTCTGATTTGTTAAATTGTATCATTTTATTACATCTGCCAAGTGAGGATAGAGTCCAATTGAGATTGCACAATTTAGTGCACTGTAAATTGATGATTTTATGTGATGACTATGTATCATCAAAACAAACGGTAGTGATTGAGAATTTTGAGAAGTGCATATTCCATGAATCCTGTGAGTCTAACATCACTATTAAAAGCTTCAATAATGTAACCCAAAAACTTGGTGAAAACGACGAAACATCCGAAGAAGATCAAGGCTATGAATTTGGTGAATTTGATACTTGTATCGGCAACATTCAAGCCTTGAAACGTATATATATACCTTAGTTACATCCCAATCTAATGACTATCCCATTATATAATTTACTGATAGTTTTCTATTGCGCTTCGTGCGTTATGATTTCAAATTGCCATTGTATACAGATTTCCCAATTCGGGAATATGTAAATAGAAAATTCCATGATTAGACAAACTATATTTACAATGATACTTTGTAATTGAGAGACTAATTGTTAGAGGTAATTAGGTCCTTTCTTCGAGTAATCAAAGGGTTCTTAGAATATTTAAGCTAATGGAACTTATTTGTATAATTATTTTGTTCATTAGTTTCAAGTGAATAATTTTTTCATATAACCACAACTAAGAAATATAGCATAGGTTTAATGACAACATTCGCTGGATCTCCCACATCTGGCAAAGTGAATTCTTTCATAGATCGATATGTACAGAGTTTAAACAGCGAATCAATTAGTGGTAAGCCTCCACCTTTAAAACCATTATCACCTTTAAAAATGAATTCAGCAGATCAAATATTTAAGACCCCAATAAAGGGTTCGAAACAGTCAATACTATCCCCTTCTCCTGATAATAAAGAAAATATTAGCTCCTTGAATAGAAGTCCTGTGTTAATAAATTTGCATGAATCCACTCTATTACCAGCATTTAAACAAATTCCCACAAAAGTTCCCTCTACTTTAGGTACTGCTGATACATCAGATTTCTCAAAGACGGAATTAAGATACTATGAATTTCTATGCCGTGTTGGAGAAGTCAAAAGATGGATTGAAGATTTGATTGACGAAACTCTTCCATCTGAAATTGAACTATGTACAGGTGATGTATTAAGAAATGGTGTTTATTTAGCACAAATCACACAAACAATTAACCCAGATTTGGTACCATCAATTTTTCCAGCAGGTCATAAATTGCAATTTAAACATACCCAAAACATTAATGCATTTTTATCCTTAGTTGAACATGTTGGTGTACCTGATTCTTTCAGATTTGAACTTCAAGATTTATACAATAAAAAGGATTTGCCACAAGTTTTCGAAACTTTACACATATTGATAACAATGATTAATAGAAAATGGCCAGATAAAACAAGGGAAATAGGAAATTTATCAGGACAATTAAGCTTTAAAAAAGAGGAATTAAGGAAATGTGAAAGGTCGTGGCCAAGAATTCGTGATTTTAAATCATTAGGTTCCTCTCAACTTTCCCCTTCAGGTGAAAATTCCAAAAAAGGTTTCAGCTCAGGATTAATAAAGGACTTCACAAGATTCAAACATCCCAAATTTGATTCTGTCATTTTATCTCCACCTACTACACCAAAAAAAGACCCAAATATTTCGTTAAACAGATTGCCAGCTGAAATTCCATTAGAGGACAGAACCATACCTGTTAGTGCAAATAGCCTTCCATTAAGGACAACCCCGAATCTAAATATCCTTCAATCTCCATCGCCGACATTTAAAACCAGAAATATAAATACACCTCGATTACAGTACAGTCCAATCAAAAATATGAGTTTGCAATACTATTCTCCAACACTTTCTAAGTACTTAACGTATGATAGTGATTTCTACTTGAGAAGAAGTGAAAACAGAGAACTTGCTTTACAATATTACGACACTTACGATTTTACTGAAAGCCAATACTCCCCAAAAAGAAAAGAAAAAATGACAGAATATGAATTTTTGGAAAGGGTAATCGAAATTCAAAATCATTGTAGAGGTGTAAATGTCAGATTTGAAATCTTTATGCAAAGGAGACTCTTAAAATTATTCGAAAAGGACGTCATTAAAAGTCAATCGTTTGTCAGGGGTGCATTAAAAAGACGATTTATGGGCATTCACGTCAATAATTCATTAAATGAGGATATTAATATGGCTTTAGCTAAATTTCAATCCTTAATAAAATCTAATCATATTAGGTATAAATACGACAAATTAAGAATACAATGTGTTAGGCGTGAACATATAATTGAACATTTTCAAATATTTGCCAAAGGTGCTGCGATTAGAAAGCTGGCTATCAAAAGAATGGAAGGTATTAAAATTTCTTATCAACCATTGACATTATTACAGGCCCATATTAGAGGTTCTCTTATTAGATCTCTGTTTGTTGATGTCTCATTTCACCATGATTTCTTTGAGGATGTTTTAGTCACTGTTCAAGCTACCCTGAAGGGACATTCCAAGAGACTATTGCTGAGAAGTATGCAGACTAAATTAGAAAATGCTAAAATAAGTAAACTTCAAACGGTATTTAGATCAAGATTGGTAAGAAAACGCATCAATCAATTAAACAGTTCTATCGATTATAATATTATAAATCTTCTTTCAGCAAAATTAATGGGATATCGGATCCGTAAGTTTTTGAATTTAATTGAAGAGAATGGGATATGTGAATTAGGTAAAATAACTTCAATCCAAAGTATTATTAGAGGTATATTAGTAAGATATACCTTAGATTTAGTGGATGATATTGTTGAGAATAACGGAGTGTCTAACTTCCAAGGATGTATCAGAGGCTTCCAACTCCGTATGCGGTTAAATAAAAGTACTCAATTCTTTAAAAGAAAGGAAGAATCTATTATAAAAATACAAAGTTGGATAAGAATGCATTTGCAACAATCAGCATATCAAGAAATAGTAGAATGTCCAAATCCGTCCTTATGGGCCGTCAGAAAATTTACATATCTACTTAATAACTGTGGTACAATTGAAGATGTCCAGAATAAATTAGAAACATGTCAAGCTTCCTTAGATGCAGAGAACTTAAAAAGAGACAATTTACAAAAATTAATTAGAAAACAATTGGAAATGTACGAGGTATTAGAGGACAATGGATTGGATGGACAATTGCAAAACAGAGATATAGTTCAGAAATTGCACATACCTGAGTCAAACTATCCAGGGTTAGAGAAACTATTTTACTTACTACAAGTTAATCCATTGTATTGGAAAACTTTATACAAACAAAATCCTGAGTTTGTTGAGAAAAATGTTTATTTAACCTTCACAACATTAAATAAAAGGATGGGAGAAAGAGAAAAGGTATATTTTACCAGGTTTTTGTCAGAAATTATGCAGCTTTCCGTGGCAAGCTGCAAAAACATATCTGATTTCTTGACAAGTTACAACCAATCCTGGGAAAGGCAATTAAAACTATTCCTGAAAAGAGAATATCCTCAGCTATCTGCTTTATTTACACCTTTAGCCGATTTTATTACCAATCCAACAATTGACTTTGAATGCAATCCATTCCGTATTTATGAGAAGATATACCAGGTTAAGGTTTCAAATGGCATTTCACCAATTGAAGATGAGGAAGTGAAGCAAACTTTCGTAGAAAATTTAAAACATTTGTGGCATTCAGTTGAGCTTGTTGCTGATATTTTCGCCAGATTGCATGAAAAGATACCAATTGAGGTTAGATTTCTATGCACAAAAATTTTTGGTTATGCCGCAGATAAAAATGCTAATGAATTAGACTCGATCAGATCTGTATCAAAAATTTTGATTGATTGTTTCATAGGTGAATATATCCAGAGCTTGGAATATTTCTGGTTTTCCTTTACACCATAAAGAAAATACTGAAAAGAAAATCGATGTATTTTTATCAACATTAAGAAACGTTTTTGAGATTAGGAATTTTGAAGGGTATTTTGATCCTTTAAATCAATATTTGAATGAAATTAAGCCGCATATCAGAAATATCTTATATAATGTGATGATTGAACCAGAATATGAACAAGATGGTGATAGGTTAATTTATAAAGACATGATCTCGGATGCTCCTAGCTTAGAAGTTTTAGCTGAGAAAGCAAAGGAAATTTGTGAAGGATTTATTGAAAATAGCCATTCGTATCCAGATAAAGATATTATACAAGATATCTTAAAGATGAATGCGAGTTGGGGAAATTTTCCAAAATCAGGCCGTATATTATTCCACCTTGATGCTTCAGTATATAGGTTCCTAGTAGCTGATGACCAAATGAGAAAGTTATATGACCAAGTTAAAAGATCAATTATTTATATGACTCAGATTGAAGAAGTTGATACAAATCTGTATGATTTAGTAGTTAGCAATGTTTTACCTTCTGACGAACCTCTATTTTCCGAATTTTTGTGTGATAATGAAATTATAAAATCTGATCCACTAATAAATAATTTGGAAACATGCACCTACTTTGAGTTAAAAAATGCCACTTTGAAAAAGATTCATGATTTAGAAATGGCAGGTGCCATGAGTAGTGCAGACAACAAATTGCAAAATCTATTAAATGATATTGCTAATACTATTAAAAATCCAAATTATGCAATTGATTACGTTACTCATGAGCTAGAAACTACCCGTCAAACCCTAAAATTGTTGTCTGAAAATAATCTTGATAGTGAACGTAAATTAACGTATCTCCAAAAAACGGTTCATCAAATTATATATGAAAGTCAAAAATCCAGAAATTTTATACCAGCACATAAAAGTACTTTGGGTAATTTAAAGAGTGCGTATAAGAACCTTCAGCATAAAAATAATGCAGAATTTAGTGGTTTAACATTTAAATGGTCAACTAGGCAGTTATATGAAAAGGGTGTTGTAAGATCCATTGCTCAAGAAAAGTTGGGGCAACAAACTGTCAAGGTATTTGGATCAAGTGGTCCAAAATACCCAGATATTGTATTTAAAATGTCTACACCAGATGGGTCAAAATTTGGTATTAAAATGATTGATAAGAGGAAATCAACAGAAAAAAAGCATAGTGAATCCATGGACTCTTTTACATTTACAGATCTAATCAAGAGTCAAGCCGGTACAAAGGTCGAAACATGGGAAATGTTAAACTCTAGTGTAGTCTTTAACACAAATAACTTGTTAAAATTAGTTGTCGACTCATTTCTCTCCTAATAATAAATTAAAATATTAACTTTGTTATCCAAATGTATAATAAATATATGTGTGTTCAAAGGACAATGTAGTAATATAAAAATTATTCCTTATTGACTTCGATCAAATTTTTCTAAATATATAAACCGAAAGCCTAGGGCACTAACAGCCAAAGGTCTAGAATAACTATAACTTAAGAATAGCGTTGGATTTTAATATATTAAAGATTATATATGATACATAATTATAAAAAATGACATATGATTAAAACTGCTAACGCCCAAACAAACCTAAGAACCCACGCTTCTTGGTGGGTTCTTCTTCTTGACTTTCAGCAGGAGTAGCTTTAATCTTAGATTTAACAGCCTCTACTTCTGGTGTATTAGAAGATGGGTTCGTGGAATAATCGATATAGTTGAATGCTAAATCAAAAAGAGTTGGCTTAGCACTGACAGGCTTTAACATAGGTCTTCGTGGGAATAAATTGTTTAACTGGACATCGCATGGTTTGACAGATGAGGAATCAACCTTTTCTATAACGGTTGGTTTGTATTTGGCGGCAACAGAGTCATTATTTAGTTCCTTCTCATATTCAGCTAATGCAATAACACTTTTCCACCCCGTCTTAATTAGATTTTGTAATTGTTCTAACTTTTTTTTGCTTAATAGTTCTTCTGGTAATACTATAGATTCAATGTCTCCATTATCTTGTAATTTTGCTTCTAAAGTTTGATATGAATTAATGTATAATGCTAATGCTTCTCTATAGTTACCCTTAGTTTGGTACAAAGCGGCTAAACATCCAGCACTTAAGTATATTTTAAAGTAGATGATAGATAATTCTAATTGGTATAACAAATCATCATCAGAATAAACACCTGGTAATTCAGTGACTTCTTTCAAATAATTCTTCAAATTTTTAACCATACGTTCAATTTCTTTATATTTGGTTAATTTGGAAGACATTGATGAACCTAAATTAGTCCATTGTTTCCATAATTTATGGAATAAATAAGTATCACGTGTAATAGAAATGAATAAAGTTTGATATTTGATATAAGCCAATAAAATTTGTTCATTTTCTTCACCATTGATGTCTTCGTCGTCGTCATCTTCAAAATCTTTAGAGCTTACATGCTCAATACGATCCTCTTGTTTGGCAAGTATTCCTTCCCATTTAGATAGTTTTGTACTATAGTCTGAGATATCCTTGATTTGGAATACCTTAACATCGTGTATTAGTTGTGCAATTTGGTTATCTTTAATTTTACAGTTGAATGATCTCCATTGGATACGGTCGTTGATTTCATTACCATCCATTTTGACATCTTCTAATTTAACAGTGTAGCCATTGTTAAATAATAAAAGGGCTAATTCGTCATTTTCATTCTTTGCTATTTCGACTGTTTGTACAATAAAATTATGTATATCAGTAGCTGATAGCATGTTACCACCATGTTGACCTAATGTATATTCATATTTTGAATTTAGGAAATCAATAATATCTGCAGGTAAAATCTTTTGATCTCTTAGAAAAGTACAAGCAGCCAATGCAAGTGATAATTCTCTGGTAATGACTGCACTGTTTTTAGTCTTTATTTGTTTGCCAAATAATAAATATTCTACATGAACTAATTTGGCATAAGCTAAATATTGAATACGAGTTATCCATTGAGCTTCATTTTTAGTCAATTCAACTAAATTCTGAGCAGTCTTGTAAGCTTTCTTCAATCTAGTGGATAAGACCTTTTTTTCGCTATCTTTAGCTTTACCTCTTTGGCGAATTCTAGTTTTCAAAGTTTCAGCTAATGATAAATCTCTTTCTGCATGTAATAAAACAAGCACACCGAATAACTTATTTTTTTTATCGTAATCATCAGATGTAATTTTAGAGTATTTTTCCTTATTAGTGTATTTCTTGGTATCCTTAGTTACTAATTGACAACGATGTCTCAATTGTCTTAATTTCTTGTTCAATTTGATATGATATTTCGCAAAATCCGTATCGGTTTCTAAAACCTGTTCAATACGCACACCATATGTGCTAGCAATCGGTGAATAGGCAACCATTAGTCCTCAGTATCGTATCCAAAGTCCTATATTATCGACTCAATTGACTGTACTTTAACCCAAGCCAACCATTTATGCTTCACTTGCAGATAGCTGTGAATCGCTGGCAAATTTCAATTTTTCTCCGGGTGAAAATTTTTGTTTGGTGATTATAGTCGTTTCGAACGGAAATTGTCACGTGTATTTAGTGACTAGTTTAATAACTTAGTATAGACTAGTTATTATTAGTCAAAATTGATAGCGGATAGACATTTATTAGGTTCTGACATGTACTTGATTGCTTTGATTGGGATTTTCTGACATGATACGCTGGTTGGCTTTGTTAAGTGTTGTCGATGAAGTCCTCAAAGTGGAAAAAATAACATAAATATCGAAAAATGGCACATATACAGAGAGGTTAAACAACTTAAAAACTGTGATTTTAACGAATTGAACTGGTAGAATTAGGCTATTCCTAGGATGACCGAGTCTCATTTATATAAGCTTCTGGTATGTGCCATTGGTATTTACACTAGCTTTCTTACTTGGGCATTGGTTCAAGAACCATTAAGTACGAGAAATTGGCCAAATTCAAATGAACAATTTCTGTTTCCAAACGTTATCGCTGTCACTCAAGCATCTATAGCCATGATCTTTGGTTACATATATCTCAGGATGAGAAAAGTTACTCATAATCCAATGCATTTGATAAGAGATCACTTCAAAGAACTTTTGATGATCTCATTCACACAAAGTACTTCAACGCCATTAGCTACATATTCCTTAAAGCAGGTTGATTATTTAACCTATATGTTGGCAAAATCATGTAAAATGATTCCTGTACTATTGGTTCATCTCTTTTTGTACCGTACACCAATTAGTAACCAAAAAAAAATTGTCGCCATCTTGGTCAGTCTAGGTGTTACCATTTTCACAATTGGTGGCTCAAGTGGTAAGAAATCCTCGAGCAATAATAAAACTTCTTATTATGGGTTTTTAATGTTAGGTGCTAGTCTGTTTATGGATGGTTTAACCAATGCCACGCAGGATAAGATGTTAAAAACAGCAAAACAAGAAGAATCAGCGACTGAGAAGGATGAGAAGAAGAATGGAAAGAAAATTACTGGACCTCACTTAATGTTTGCTTTAAATCTTTTTATTATTTTATGGAATTTTGTTTACATGAAGTTGATCGATAAATCACAGCTACCAAACGCTTTAAGATTATTATCCTCAGATCCTGAAATCTTTTACTATTTAGCAACTTACGCTGTTTGTGGTGCTATTGGGCAATGTTTCATTTTCTATACGCTGGAAAACTTTGGTTCTTTGCAATTAATTATGATCACTGTTACAAGAAAAATGATATCTATGGTATTGAGTATTATAGTATTCGGTAAAGCTGTTAACTTAACACAATGGTTAGGTATAGTGATTGTATTTGCAGGAATTATCTGGGAGGCCATAAGTAAAAGACAATCCACAACAATACCAAAACTCGAAGTTAAGAAAAAGTTGCAGTAGACCCATTTAGAACTTATTGATAGACTTTGATAGACTTTTTTATATTTTTACAATTCTATAAACATAAACTTTAAATAAATGTTTAGCATGTATATATGATGTACTAAAATTATTCAATCATAGACTTTCTAAGTCTTTCTCTTAAATCAGGGTCATATGCATAGACATAGAGTCCCTTGACCCCTCTTGTCAGTAGCACATTAATACTATTCATTATAATTTTTTGTTTTACTGTATCAGGTGTTTGAATGTTCTTTTTTTTAGTAAAGCCTGCATGATCATCATATAATTCTGGTTTTAACTTAATGCAATCGTTCGCCGCATCATATCCAACAGATCTACCAAGGATAACCGCAGCATAGTTAAGATCAAAACCTTGTACCGTATAGACACTACCAACTTCATCAATAGAATCGGCACGCTCACTCCATGGAGCTACAGCTCGAGGTTGATAACGATCCCATCTTACTTTAAAGTTATCGCCACATTCAACGTAGTAGTCACTTCCATCCAATCTATAAGGGAAATCATAAGTACACAATACTCTACATTGACCGTATTGATCATTCTTGATTTTTAACTCTTGGTACATTTCACCACAATCATCCCACAATTTAAAATCAAAACCTAGTGAGTCCTGAGTGATATTAGCAGATTTCATGCTTTTTGGAAATACTGGAATTTTACCCATAGTACTAATGGTTTCAATCCACTGTAAGACGTCAGTAGGTGCTGATACTCTGAATTGTTGCTTCAACTGATACCAATCCTTTTTACCGTCCGGAACTGAGTTGTAGTACGACTTCAAATTTGCACCATTTTCAGATTCTTCATCCCAATATGAACCCATTCTTAATGCTTGTTTCGCATCATAAACCAAAATTATTACTTTTGCTAACGACATAATTTCCTGTAGATGATTATCACCGTAAAATTTTTTAAAAGCATCTTTTGATGTAGCGAGAAGATGTGCTTCATCGATAATAACGACATCTGCCATTCCTTTATCCTTTGTCAGTTTGTTCACTAACGAAGTTGGTCTTTCTAGGGAACTTCGAGAAATGTATTTAAATTGTTTGCAAATTCTTAAATATAGTTTTAACATCTCTGGATGATTGACAACTAAATAGTTTTTTGTGTTATTCAAAATATCAGTTTTATCTTGATTATCAGAAGACAACCTTTGAATTTCATTGAATAAAGAATTTAAAATAACAGATTTACCCGTACCTGCATCACCTTCAATAACATACATCGCAGGAGCTTTCGAAGAATCATTATTAGTCCCTGTTAAGTTATGACGAATGAACTTTAATACATTGTCTCGTAAGGTCTGTTGTTCTTCAGATAACTTCACATGAGACAATTTATTCATTGCAATTGATTCAAAATCCTGTTTGTCATTTTTCTTTGCTCTCTTAAAATCCCCTCTTTTGGGAGTTGTTTTGCTCCAACCAGTGGTCATTATTGCCTTTTGAGATGGTGTTGCTCTAAAAGTGAGTGTTGTTTTATTCAAGTGGCGTAAACATTTCAGATAAATTCTCATCGCTTTTTGCAGCACTAAAATTTATTGAATTGTTCGATGCGGATCGTAAATACAAAACCCAAATAAAGTGATATAAAATCTCTTCCTGTATAACTTCAGTTATTCTAATCTTTCATTCGAATACTGGACATATATTAATACTTTTTCGACCAGATTTAAGAAGCTTTATCTCCTATGGTAAAAGAGAACAGGCAGATTAGAAAAAAATGTCCCTAAAAAACTAGTACTTGAAAAATGGGGAATAAAACCAAATTTTAATATGAAGCTCGAGCAATATAAATCTGCAGAGTTGAATCTTTTTATTGGACACCAAAGACAATTCGATTTAGCTTTGACACGTACCTCATACTATCTTAACAAGTCACTTCATGTCAGAGTTCTGGTTTCTTAAGGGAAACCGGAGAAGACGAGAAATTAAATGTTCGGGAAAATTATGTTGCCTAGAGAAAAGATTTGTGGAAACTTACTTGCCTTTGAGTTCAAAGATCAAAACACATTGATAAACTTAACTTGATCCTACATTGACTTTAGGGTAATGTGATCTGTAAAATGTATTTTATTCAATAGCTTACCTTTGTTTATTATAAACAGTATTTCGAAAAGTTCATCATTTTCTTTTGTTTTATGGTTTCCTAATTAAAGTGCGACAGAAACAATGGAATCAAGGCACATACCCTTGTTAATTTTACTTGTTTGTAGTTTGTATTGCAGCATTTGTAAATTTAAATATTTTGTTTTTCAGTGATTGTTTTTGGGGATCAATATTAGAACGAAGTGATTTGTTTGACAGGAAAGAAAAGTAAATGAAGGTTTTAAAATAGCCGTATATTTGATATTTGCTATCTTATGTTTAAAAACTGCACAATTTTTGTGAATATATCCAAAAATGGTTAAATATTAGTGGAAGGAGTTTTAACAAAAAACAATATTTTTTATCTATGTTATGGAACACAAAACTCATTACCAAAAGAGAATATCATACCCATTTCACGAACATATAATATGTAATTAATCTATATCTGTAACAGTAAATTGAGTATAAGTTATTCATGCCTAGGATTGTATAAACCAATATTTGAATGATTGTTATATTACTTCTCTTTGTCTAGGTTAAAGCTTTATTAATAATAACATATATTCAGATACCGCCTTGAACTTATCAGGAAGAAAATAAAACATCAACAGTTTGGAAAGACCAGAGAGAGAGAGAGAGAGGGGTTAAAAATGTACAAACTTTGACCCCCCGTCATCTAGAAATTTCGCATTTCTCTAACGATACTATTCGATACAATAACAACATTATTTGTTTAACCGCCCAGCTTATCGTGCGGTGTTACACTGGAATTTGTTAACTGGGCACCGCGGGGCCAGCGACGGGATAGAGGAAGGTTCATGCAGGTACGCGACACCGCAAGGGAGGAGAAAGTATTCAAATCAACTTGTGAATCCCACTGATGAACGTTGATAAATACAGAATCATATACTAGAGTACGTATTTTATAGTTGTAAACAAGAAACAGCATACCCCTCAACTAAGAGTGATCAGAGTGTCAGCCCTTCTTTTTTGAATGTTAGAACTTGGAAAAGAACAAACCGACAAAACAATATAATAAGCAGTAGAAGAAGTAATAAATGGAACCATTTCGTAGTCCAAAACGTAGTTCTGTTTCCTTTGGTGGTACTTCAGCAAGAACTGTGAATCATATAAATACACTTGACTATAATGATACCCTGCAATACGACAATGATAGACAGGATAGTAATGATAATAATAACAATAATAATGATTCGTATGACAATACTGCTAATAACGGCACTAATTCATCGCTTTTCTATTCCAATAGATCCCCAATGTATTCTCCTCTAGATTTCTCCAATTCAACAATGTTTGGACCAAATTATACACAAACACAACAGTCAAGAGGTTACAATATTATTCCCAGCAGCAATAATAATTGGGGTACTGGTGCAAATAATAACAATTCCGCCTCTTCAACAAATGTAATGAATACTAATATGAATAGAGGTGATACAGTATGTGAATGGGAATCTCATGCTCCATTGTATGCAATGGATTGGAGTATGAATGATATGATAGCGTTAGGCACCTACAAAGAAGATAGTAGGAATAAATTACAAATTATTGGATCACAAGATCAACTTACATGGGATAAGTTAGCAGAATCTTCGGTAACATATCCAGTAAGTAAAATACAATGGCTGCCAAATAGTTTAAGACCGAGACAACTGGCGACAGGATCTGATTCATTAAGAATTTGGTCATTAAACGAATCTAATGGAGAACTACAAGAACAAATTAATTTATCGCTTTTTAAATACTATAAGCAACATAATAAGAATAATGATAGTACATCAATGAATTCAAATAAAATACTTGGAGAATTGCCACCAATTACTTCATTCGATTGGAATTCAATTGAAACAAACTCGCTAATATCATGTTCAATTGATACAACATGTATTGTTTGGGATTTGAATAGCTCTAATTATGTTAAAACTCAACTAATTGCCCATGATAGTGAGGTATACGATGTGAGATTTTTAACCAAGTCAACTCAAATTTTTGCTAGTTGCGGCGGTGACGGAAGTGTACGTGTATTTGATTTAAGATCTTTAGCACATAGTACAATCATATATGAACCTCCCGTACATTCCACTGGTCCAAACTTAAATAACCTAAGTTTACAAAATCATGCTTTATTACGTTTGGAACCATCTCCTTCGGACCCTAATATCCTCGCTACCTTTGTTTGTGATTCAAATTCGATTATTATATTAGATATGAGAAATCCTGAATCCCCCGTATTGATACTAGATGGACATGATGCTTCAATTAATCAAATTAAATGGCATCCCACCAAGAGGAACATTTTACTATCCTGTGGTGATGATTGTCAGATATTATGTTGGGATATAAATAAATATCTCGAGAACGGCGTATTGCCAACAACAAGTTCGGAGATAGAACCAGCTAGAGATTCACAAGATATAGAGATGCTAAAGGATGAAAAAATAGTTGGTACACCCAATTCCTTCTTCACGAATGGGACGGAGGAAGTGAATAATATCGTCTGGAAACCAGATAATGGGAATTGGTTGGGTGCTGTTGGCGGTAAGAAGTTCAGGAATATAAGGGTATATTAGACAATTAAGTGGTTTATACAAATGAATATAACTAGTAGCATGATTATATAGCAAATAAAATAACTATATTGTAAGGTTTTATTATTTAAAGGTTACCTTGAGTAATTTTTTGGATTTCTTTTCTTGTAAGTACTTTATTTTTGAAAAATGAAACTAAAAGATAAAATTAAACAAAAAAAAATATGTGATACACAGCACAATTCAATATTGGTTAAAGGTTCTATAATTATTATAAATAAATTAAAACAAGAGTATGCTAGTTATGGGATCTATATGATCTCCTATTCATACGACCACGTTTTTTGTAACTTCTCGCTTTCCTTTTATAAGGCTTACGAGCCTTTGTGCTACCTGATATCGAAACATCTTCTATTTCATGTTGTTGTGCTTTCAATTGCCTCACAATATCTAAATCATTCTCATGTTCAATAGCATCAAACCCAGTATATGTAGTAACGTAAGTTTTATTATTGGAATTGGTAGGTCTCAGTAATTTGCCATTCTCTGGAGCTAATAACCGATTCGATTTTCTATAGTTCAACACTTTGATGAACATAGACTCTTCTTCTGGTATTGGAGTAGATTTAGCCGTTTTGCTTCTTTTTTCTGACACATTAAACTTCATCAGAATGTTTAATTGGTGCTTTTCCAATTTTTTAGCCTCAGGTCCCACTCTCACATAACTAGATGCATAACCACATTTATTCATCACCGAATATTCTTGCAAGACTTTAATAGTAATAAGATGGAAAAATATTCTTTCCAAGTCAAACTTAGACCAATATTTGCCTAGGCCATGTTCAGGTAGTCTATCGTGACCAGCCTGTACAATTTTTGCTGCTTTTGAACCACGAAAAATTTCTTGACAGTTAATTACGGTCACTCTGTCGGAATCAAACGAGCTAACAAGTTTTACGATGTCCAAAGCAATCTGAGAAATATCTTTTTCTTCAAGATGACTCGAATTCTCATCTACATCTAACATTTTTTTTGCACAATTATCACAATTTTTATAACAGAATTTTGAATCGAATCCTTCATTGAAATAATTTAAAATCAAATTCCTTCTACATTCAAATTGATTTTCACAAAAATTCATTACTTGTTGCAGTTTATTTAGATGAACTGTCTTATATTCTTTTTTCAATGATTTATCTATTTGGATCATTTTCTGAAGTTTTCTTACATCTCTAAAGGAGTAAAAGGTAATACAATAGGAATATTTTCCGTCTCTACCTGCACGACCTGATTCTTGATAATAATTCTCTAATGATCTAGGTATGGTATAATGGATAACAAATCTTACATCTGATTTATCTATACCCATCCCAAATGCTACTGTAGCACAAATAACTTGATATTTATTATTTTGCCACATATTTTGGACTTTTGTTCTTTCATTTGTACTCATGCCTGCATGATATGGTGAACATTTGACATTTAGAGATGACAATTTTGATGATAATTCTTCACATGATTTTTTGGAGTGACAATAAATGATGCCTGTTTGATCTGTAAAATTTTCAAGAATCATTTTCTTTATACTTTCTATTAATGCACCAGTATTTGTATTTTTTGGCAGAATTTGATAAAAAAGATTATCTCTATTAAAACTTTGTCTTAAAGTAATCATATTATTTTGATTAAATTTTAAATTTTTAATAATATCATTAATGACAAATTTATTAGCAGTAGCCGTTAATGCCATTATAGGAATATCTGGGAAGTTATTTTTAAAATAATCTAGGTTTTTATAATCTGGACGAAAATCATGACCCCAATTTGATACACAATGCGCTTCATCAATAACGATTCTTGATAAGTTTTTTGTTCTATAGAGACTTTGTAAAACTGTCTGGAATTTTTTGGAAGCTTTCACCATTTCTGGAGAAATATATAATAAATCTAATTCTGCATTAACTAATAATTTGAAAATAAAATCTTTTTGTTTAGAATTTAATTTTGAATTCAAGTTAGTAGCCTTAATATTGATATCTAATAAATGATCGACTTGATCTTGCATTAAGGATATTAAAGGTGATATTACTATTGTAGTACCTTTTGTCTGACCTGATTTGATTATAGCTGATAATTGATAACAAAGTGATTTACCACCTCCTGTTGGCATTAAAACGAAAACATCTTTACCTGATAAGGTTGCATTAATAGCTTTTAATTGATTACTTCTAAAATTTTGTATTCTAAAAATTTTATTTAGTTTATAATTAACTTCATCTGACCAATTATAAGAAATTTTTTTATCATTATTGTTATCAGTTGAGCCAATTTGTAAGGATGTTACAGCAGGTAATAGATCTTCTTCTGTAAGTAATGGATCTAACTCTATGATATCTTCTTTCATTGAATTATAATCACTAAGAATTTCAATTGAATCTATGGATGAATTCGAATCGATAATTTCTATATCCCCATCGGTTTCATTATCAGTGTCATTAATTAATATTTGATCGGAATCTTCTACAATTTCATTATCATTTAAATCGGGATATAAAACACTTGGATGTGGTACATTATTCATATTAAATTGGAAGACATTGTCGCTATCGTTATCATGGTCCAATATTATACTTGATTCCGGAACATCATAATATCTTGATTCATCTATATCCAATGATATATCGGATGAATCATTTGATATAGTAGGTAACATATTCAATGTTACAGTATCAAACTGTTTCAATTGTGAGTCTATACCCGAGACATCACCTTCTAATTGTAACAAACTCGGATTAATTGAATCATTTAATTTACTATTCTTCACATTTTGTGACAATTGTGTGGATTGTAAAACATTGAATTTTTGCGATAATAAATTATTCAAAGCTTTTAATTTCCCAATCAAATCACTCTGTAAATGAATAACAGTCTCCCCATTACTACCGACCCTCTCACCTCCATGAGCAGTCCCATCCATTTACCACTTTTCCTTATCACTAGTTTAAAAACAAAAAAGAAAAACGAGATAAACAGCTCGGCGGCTAACACCATAACAACCACCTTTTATACTTCTTTTCTTTCTGCCATAAAACAAAAAACAAATTAATTTTGGATGGAAAATTCCATTTTTTTTTTGGAGAGAGAGAGAGCACGTGATCGTACCCGGATACATAGCCCACCGGAGAACATCATTCCGAGACACAGAAACCGCTGCACAAACAAAGGCGCCAATTTGCCCCATATGATATATACCGCTAAATCGCCGCACAACACCCCCAACTCCGCAAAGGAAAAATTAACAACTGACCGGTGTTCCTTTCTCTGCCACTCATAATATTATTTTTTTAAGGTTTAATTTTCTAAAAATCAATGATGTCTGTGGTGGATACTATTGGAAAATTCGCAACGTTATTGTGTTGTGTCTTCATTACACATGTCAAAATTGTATGTAGTGTTTGCACTTAGATATAAGTTGTAAGTGTAGGGTCGAGCAGATTTTCGGATTTTACTGATCATTTGTCTTTTTTTTTTGAAAGTAATTCAATTTCGTTTTCCCTTTTTACCTTTATTCACTGTGCTTCTCCGTCGAACTTGAATGTATTTTTATTTTTATTAGATAATTGAATATCATAAATTGAAATTTATTCCACTGTATCATACTTAATTATAAAGTAATTCTCGGATTATCACCAATTTCTAGTTATTTATTCAATTTTATTCAATTTTTTTACCTGCTCTTTGGAGTTTTTTGCATCGAATCCCATTGATTATACATCCAATAGAACTTACATAATTGAAGTACTAAAAGAAGATAGAGAAAGTAGATGTTGATATATATGTGAAAGAAACCAAAAAAAAGTTATTATAAATATTCTTAGGGAAATCCATTTTAAAAAGTACAATATAAGGGCAAAACGATTTTTTTTTTTTTAATATTTATTGTTTGTTCCCAATTGCTACTACATTAAAAGAAAGAAAGCATATATTTTATTATACGCAAATATGGAACAAGCGTGTGATTTATGTAGAATTAAAAAACTTAAATGTTCCAAAGAAAAACCAAGATGTGCAAAATGTATACGAAATAATTGGACATGTACTTATTCACCAAAGATTAAAAGATCTCCTTTAACTAGAGCGCATTTGACAGATGTTGAAAGTAAACTTTCATTACTAGAAGAATTTTTTAATCGTTTATATCCAAATCAAAATATTGAAGATATACGACTTAATGATGTTACTAATAATAATATTGATGAAAATATTAATAATGCATATTCAAGAAGGAGTTCGAGATCATTTAAAATTGAGAAACCAACAAATACAAAATATTCTTTACAATCTTCAATTTTAAAACCAACAATTCCTGTTATGTCAAATATTACATTACCAGATGATTTACTGTATGGGTTTGATTGGAATGATGATGATTCTACGAAAGAATATCAAGGATTTTATGGACCTGTATCTTCAATTTCTTTATTAAAATTACATCAAATTGATTTTAAAAATGATATGAAAGATGCAAGTCCTAATAGTTCAAATCAATCTTTTAAACATTCTGTGATTATTGATAAGTTTCATTTGGCTAAAAGAGAGACAACATCTAGATTCGTACATTCATTTTTTGAATATTTTCATCCTTTTAACCCAATACTTGTAGAAGAAGAATTTATGCGTTCATATAATGATACTAATGTGCTAAATAATGTAAAAAGTAATAAGAAATGGCAACCTTTATTTAATATAGTGTTAGCCATCGGTTCATGGTGTATTAATGGTGATTCCACAGATATAGATTCATATTACTATGAAAATTGTAAATCACATTTATCTTCTATAAAAACAGAAGATTCACCAAGTCATAATTTCCTAGAAAATGGGTCCATTGACTTAGTAATTATTTTAAATCTAGTGGCTAATTACCTTTACCTTAGAAAAAAATATAATTCAAGTTATCAATTTAGTGGAGCAGCTGTTAGAATAGCACTTTCATTAGGTTTAAATTACAATATCCGTGTCCAACTTCCGACACAAGCTCAACCACAGGAAAGACTTTTAAGTCATATTAATAATAAGCATCTCATTCAGAGAAAATTGATTTGGTGGTCTGTAATTAGTCATGAAACAAAGTTAAACTTACTCCTTTTCGATAGATCTATCATCCCATTAAATACCAGCTGTAATGTATTCGATAGCATGATTAATGATATAGATTTATCCTCGATAACGAATAATAACCTATTATATTTCAATAACCTAAAACAAAACATGCATCTGTTAGATATTTTCAACAATTTTTTAATAAAAATAAATCCTAAAAGGTTTGACTACGATGAATTATTAAAACTACTAAATGACAGAGAGTTCTGTCAGTTGAACGATGAGGAAAGTATATCCAATAATAATGAAAGAGTGTTTAAGTTCCTTTTTAGTAGCAAAAAATTGACTTTAAAAGTCTATTTGATAAAAAAATTTATCTCAACATCATATTCTCAAGAAGAATCCAGAACAAAATTAATACAATGTTGTGATCTAATAATAGAAACAATTAACGATTTTATATCCTTATTAGATTCATTTATCCATAATAATGAAACCATCACGAATTCATTAACGCCTTTAGTGATCACTGATTGTGTAGAAGAAACATTTAATTTGTCGATACTACTGATCCTACCATTGTATATAGTAAGGTTTAACAATCAAAAGGTGTTTGCACAACAATTAACTAAATTTATTGAATTTTTTAAATTCTTCAACAATTTTAAGAATTTAAAGTCACCTTCACTTTTCAAATATATACAATTCTTTGAAAAGACACTTCAAGATTATCAAACACAATCTAGTCTTCAAAGTAATAATGGTAGTGATGGATTAGATAATGGAACTAATTATCTTCTAGCATCACAAAATGTGTCAACCGAGAAAAATCAATTAGCTCCACCAGTTTCTAACGAAAAGTCACTACAAATGCAACCGATGAAATATCCAGCAAGTCCAAATGGTGCAAATATGGGATCCTCTGGATTTTCAGGAATTATGAACAGTAGGAGCTATACAGATTTGATGAATCTTCTTTCAGCTGGGAAACAACAATCTAACAATGGTACAGGTATACTTGTACAGCAGAATCAATCGCCCAGCATGTATCAAACCTCTTCATTTTCGTTATCAAAATATGGACATGGGTCTCCAAAGGTTCATCATATGTCTGTTCCATCGATTCCTATGTCAATGAACTCTGCCAATCCAATAAATGCATCTAACCCTATCATTATTATGCCGCCACAGGGTTCACCACAAATGACATCAATCTTCCCATCACCTATCGATGTTAATAATAATGCCAATGCGAATGCTAGTTTATCATATGGTAGTAGTGCAAATTACCCACCAATTATGAACGGTGAGAATAACACAACCTTTAGCCATCAAAATTCAAGTAGTAATTTAAATGCATCCTATACAGAAGCTAGTAATGTTAATGGTGGAAATAGTAACACAGTTGTTGTGCCTCCACCGCCAAATCTTTTCCAAGAAAATATCTGGAATGACACAACAGCATTTAATGCCCTTGGGGTAACTTCTGGTTTATTCAATACTACTACAATGGACGATGTATATAATTACTTGTTTGATGATAATATTGGTGGGAGCAATACTAGCGGTGATAATACTACAATTGTGAACAATGCTGATGTTATATCAGCTTCTCCACAGAAAAATAAAAAAATCACAAGACTTTAAAACTTTTATTATCTAGATAAAACCGTTCAATGATTATTTATCGTATATTTACATATTTGTGTATTTAATTAACCTCTAATGACTTGACTTAAGAAACATTTTGTTTATATATAGTTTCCGCACTTCCCTAATTTTATTTAAAATTTCGAGCCGAAAATATACTGAGACATAAATTAAAAGAATTCCTCAATATTTAGAGCAAAACAGTGAATAGGCTACATATATATATATATGTATATGTATATGTAAAGGTTTTAAACATCATATACATGTCAATTATTCTTCAATAATGTCTGGAGAACAAAACAACAAATCCCTGGATATGAATAAGGAAATAAAAGATCAAGAATTAGCCATAAGCAATCCTGAGGGGAAAGCTAGTTCCCCTATTGAAGAATGTGCAAAGGTAGGAGAAGGCGCATCTGGAATTGAAGATAAAGCTTCACTGAATAATAATTCGAGAGATGTAGATAATAAATCTGAAACACAGAAAGATAATAGCGCTTCAGTTTCATCTCCTCCTGTGGAACATGAAGAAGAGGCTGAAAACTTCAACATTGATGGAAACTCAGAAATCGAAAAAGAAGATGAATTAGTTGAGAAAGCCGATTCAGGAAACAATCACACTGAAAATCGAGAAACAGGAACTGAAGTTGATATCATTAACGATTCTAACGAAGTGCCAGATATTTCAAAGAATAATGATGCTGAAGAAAACGATGTATCTGAAAACAGTACAGACCTCAATTCTCCAAGAGATATCATGGAGAAAATAGAAGGAGAAGGATCGAACGAGCAAGTTCCAGAAGAAGTTGAAACCTCTTCTTTTTCTGATGTTGTTGTATCAGATGAGAATGATATCAAAGATGAACTAAAGGTTGAACCTGTTGAGCAGGAAACAGTTAATGTAGCATTACAAACTCCTCTACCTCCTCTACCTCCTAGAGGTCCTGTATTATCTGGAACTCAACCGCCATTACCATTCAGATCTCCAACCATGAATGTACAGATTCCACCAAAGAGAAAAGTTCCAATATACGCTGTCCCACCACCATTGTCTGAAGAAATGAAAACTGAAACCTTCAGAAAGAATGCGGCGCAGATTTCAAATAGAACAATAGACCATTATAAGGTAATGGATTCGATTTACTCAGCTGTAGATATTAATTTGATTGCTAATAGATACCGTGTGACAAGTCACCAATTAGATGACGAAACTATTGCTAAAAGAGAGACTATTGAAGAAGGACAGATTCTTTTGAAATCAAACTATACAAATATATTGAAAAAAAAAGACGAGGAGGCAACTACAGGTTTGATTGAGGAGAAAGAAGAGCCTGAAGATAGAGAGATTAGAGAAGCGTCAAAGGTAAATTGGAAATTTTGGACGAGTGTGGTAAATGATTTCGCCTTAGTTGCCAATAAAGAGTCTTGTAAGTTAGAACAAGAAATCACGAAAGGTATTCCAAGACAAATCAGGGGAATCATTTGGCAATTGATTGCCAATTCTAAGTCGAAGGAATTTGAAGATATTTTCGTTACTTTGGCCGAGACAGAATCGTCAAACGAAGCTTCGATTAAGAGAGATCTTCAGAGAACCAATTTTATACCAAAAGAAAGAATTGATTCCTTGTTTAACGTTCTTAAGGTCTACTCAGTGTACGATCCTGATGTCGGTTACACACAGGGTATGGGCTTTATCACAGCTCCACTGTTATTAAATTGTGAAAGTGAAAGTGATGCATTTGGTTTATTGATTGTATTGATGAAAAATTACGGGCTTCGAGAATTCTTTATGCCTGAAATGCCTGGTCTAATGCTATTGTTATACCAATTTGATAGAGTGCTGGAAGAAAATTCACCAGTATTATACAATCATTTGACTAGAGAAGGTATTAAATCTTCAATGTACGCTACACAATGGTTTTTAACATTTTTTGCGTATAAATTTCCATTAGAATTCGTATTGAGAATTTTTGATGTTGTATTTTTTGAAGGTTTTGAATCTATTTTGAAATTTGCTGTAAATTTAATGCTAAAAAATAAGGATGAAATGGTTACCTTGAAGTTCGATTTACTATTAAACTTTTTAAAAAACGAACTGTTCGAATATTATTCTAAAGAATCTATAAAAATGCGTGATAACCTTGATTCCGAGTTAAAAAGACCAATAATAGATCGAAGTATCTCCAATAATAATGGCGTTGATAGAAATATCTTTCATCAAAGCGATTATGATGTTGATTTATTTGTTAAAGATGCGATGAATGATGTCCATATCACACCAATATCATTACACAGATATGCTGAAGAATATAAAGAGGTTCACCAAATGCAACAAGAAAAGGAAGTTGAATATGAATTATTAAGAATTAAAAACAAGCAATTGGAAAAAGAATCAAGGAAACTGCATCATCAATATGCATTATTGAATAAGGAACATATATCTATTGCTAATGAATTGATTGAGAATAGACTGAAAGCAGAAACATTTGTGGATGAAACTAATGATTTAAAGAATACAATTGGACAATTGTATCAACAAATTCAAGAGGAGAAAAATAAGGGTGAAATACCTAATCCAGATGCTTCATTACCTGTAAATTTGAAACATGATTTAGAGAGAACTATGGAAAGAAACACACAAGTTATGAATGAGAATATTAACTTACGACAAAAAATTAAAGACTTGGAGCATGAAATTAAGGACTTGAAAGAGACTAATAAAGCACATTCTCGTAACAATAAAAGTGATTCTGCTTCATCATCATCAATGCTTTCCCCTAATATGAATGGGCAAAGTCCTAATTCAGCGGATGTAAGCTCTACACCATCTACAAAATCTCCATTGATTGGTGGCGGCTGGGCAGGTTTTAAAAAGTTTTCAAGAAAGAATAAATAAATATATATATATATATATACTTGCATTTCTCATAATATATTTTAAGACTATTTTACTTGGTATTACACCCATGTACCGTAATGTATGGATGTTACAGATCTGTTCTAGAAAAAATTCTAATTTTTTCAAAATGATAACTTTTTTCCGCATCATTGAAAAAAAAAAGTGAATAATTCAGAGTTCCTCATAGTCTCACGTGCCTCTAACGGGAAACTAGAGATGAAAAATCGCATTAGGCGAGAGTGGTGGATGCGAATCCTGAGAAATTGGGCTGACTTTCCCATGGTGGTCCGTGTAGATGGAACGAAAATTGTTTCTAGTAGGCAGAGCGGTCCAGTAATGTTCCCAGCAAACGAATTATCCTTAGTTTGAGTAGATTGAATCTTTCAGCCGATGCGACGAATGCTCGGGACGGGATGGGATGTGTAACGAATTGTATAGTGTAGTTTGTAGTATAGTCTCCTATGGGAAACTGATCAATATATTGAAAATAGTTGTTAAATTGCAGTGAATATATTTCAATATTATAGATATAGTAAAATCACGAAAATATATATATAAAAATGGCTGTTAAGACTGGTATGTTAAATTATTGAAAAAGAAGGTGATGAAAATATATCTGATTATGAAAGGAATCCAATATATTGAATTTTTAACGAAAATAGCATTTGATAATAAGATGATATGTTTTAGAATTAAAAGTATTTGAAATGAGATGTTATTGAGACTACGTAAAAGAAATGGGGATCGAATTCCAAGAAATATATGTGAAAAATGGATGAATAAATTAATTGGATGATATATATTATGCAAAAAAAAAAACTATCAAAGAATATTGATTACTAACAAGATATTTTATACAGGTATCGCTATTGGTTTAAACAAAGGTAAGCAAGTTAATGCTATGACCCCAGCTGCTAAGATTTCTTACAAGAAGGGTGCTTCTTCTAACAGAACTAAGTTCGTTCGTTCTTTAGTTAGAGAAATCGCTGGTTTAGCTCCATATGAAAGAAGATTAATGGATGTTCTAAGAAACACTGGTGAAAAGAGAGCCAAGAAGGTCGCCAAGAAGAGATTAGGTTCTTTAAAGAGAGCTAAGGCCAAGGTTGAAGAAATGAACAACATCATTGCTGCTTCTCGTCGTCATTAAATAATTTTATAGTTACAGTATATCATTGTTGCATATTTTATCCTTCTATAGAGTTGTTTAAACCTCATATGTTTATAATTAAATAATATAAAAATTATTATAATATAATAAAGCTATATATCGTCATCAAGTTTGTATGGTAGGGTTTGCGTAGTAAATGACATACCAATCGACAGAGCCCTAACCTCTGTCACGTCATAAAAGACGGGTAACATCCAAGGCAAAGAAATGAAGAAACCTCACCTGGCTGGCTGTGGAAACGGGTGTCTCCATTTGGACAAAACTGAACTCCTAGAGAAGTGAGGTGCCAAAAATTCTTCCCAAAAAAAATTGTCACTGCCGTATCCAGCGTAAAACCGCCGGGTCCACTGTCCGGTTAGGGGAGGGGGTGCGATAATTACGGGTGCTGTGGTTACCACGAGCTGTTATTTTTATTTTTTTTGTTTCCCACACTCCAGCACCAAAGTAATTGTAATTGTCGCACGTTGGAATACCCCCCACGGGTCAGAATTTTTCTGTTTTTTCTGTTTGCTAGAATGTTCGATCAAGCGAAAAAAAAAAGTGTGGATCGGACAAATTAGTCATCAATTTTTTTCGCTCAGGCGGCGGTGCATTCCGAAACATGTGATTCACACATTGCGGTCATTAGAACGGACTGTGTAATGGGGGGTGCTTGTGCGCGTGGCCTTTCTTTTCTTGTCTCTGTTGGATGACCCATTCGGTTGAAAAAAATGTTAGTAATTCGGGGGAAGCCATAGTTAGTAATGTGAAATTAAACTGTTTGTAATGACATGAACTGGAAAACGAGTCGAAATTAATAGTCATAATTAAATTTTTGGTTTTGTGCACCTCCAAAATAAACGATTGTGTAGTAATGGATATGATGTATATATATAGAAATGTGTTTACATCTTGGAAACCGATACCATATCCTTTTCTTTGATTTTTTCTTTCTTATATTTTTTTCTTACATATAAATAAAAACATATAACATATAACTATATCAAATATTTTCTAAAGAAAATATTTTACATTTTTTCACATAATTTACAATGTTAGCAGAATCATTCTATACAACTCAAGATGACTTCGATCAGGAAGAAGTGTTTCCATTGTCTTTCACAAATAAATCATTTTTAGGTTCTGTACCGACTCTATCAAATAGCTTTAGTGAATCAAATTACAGTACATCAATCGATTCATCAAATGATAGACCTGCTTTATTATCATCGTATAGTAGCGATAATATATCCGAACAAGAACAAGAACAAGAACAAGAAAATAGAGAATTCTTTTTAAACAATGATCCAGATGATATATTTCAATTAGAATCTGATTTCACATTACAAAAAAAACAAGAATTAAATTACAATTCAAATTCACAATCAAGTAGAATAAATTTCGATACTTTTTATGATGCTTTCGCTAATGTTGCCCAACAAAATTATAGAGTTTGGGTCTCCTCAGTTTAAAAATCTTTTTTCTTATTTTTTTAAAAATTTTAATATATTCTATTAGCATCGCATTATACCAGATCATTCAATACTATCGTCATTTATTTTTTTTTTAAATTTTTTTTTTATTTACAAAACATTTCAAACACAATACATACACATAATATATAGATAAACACTAATAAACAACGAAATTTTTATACTATAAACTACTATCCTCTCTCAATAAAATATTCTACAACTTTCTAACTTGTAATTTATAATTTATAATTTATAATTTATACTGATTGATACACCCATGCATCGCACACTTTTCAAGAATCCAATCGAATTGTAAAACATCGATGTATTTGTAAGCCCTATCATTAATTAGTAATAAGTAGCAGATATATAAAAGTTGATCATATTTAATAAGTGAGCATCATCATATAGCATACTAGAACATACCATATACTCATAAATTATGCTTAGGAACATAATAAGATCCAATATCAAGTTAGCTACCGAAAATTTTTCATTCAGGATATCTCCTTTCACTAAACAACTATGGCAAACAAGAGTCATCTCACAACAATTCTCAACATATAGACCAATACAACACGGTAATATCAAGACACCAAAGCCAGGCGACGAATTGAAAGTTACGTTTATTGAAAAAGACGGTAATCAAAAGACTTTTGACGTCAGTGATGGTGAAACATTATTAGATATTGCACAAGGTCATAATTTAGACATGGAAGGTGCTTGTGGTGGTTCATGTGCATGCTCAACATGTCATGTTATTGTGGATCCAGATTATTACGATGCCATCCCTGAACCAGAAGATGATGAGAATGATATGTTAGATTTGGCTTATGGTTTAACGGAAACAAGTAGATTGGGTTGTCAAGTCAAGATGTCAAAGGAAATTGACGGTATTAGAGTAGCATTGCCACAGATGACAAGGAATGTTAATTCCAATGATCTATAATAGGTATAACATATTGTCATCGTTTTGTAAATAAAAAGAATAAACAAACCATTGTTTCTGCTCTCCTTCTTCGAATGAATTTCTTACGAGCATTCATACCTTAGTTCATTACTCCATTCATATATAAACAGCAATCGATTATAGATATGCTCACATCTATATCTTTTATAAATATGTATCATTCATTTATTATTCATTTATTACTTATTTATTTTTTTTTCCAATATCAACTTTTTGTCTCTAAGTTTTATATTTTGTTGATTATTTCCTTGTTCGGAAAGATCATCAATTTTATGTAAATAACAAAATATTTTGATATTGAAAAATGATAAACACAAATTCATAAGCATTTAAAAAAGGTATATTTCATTACAAATTACATAGTATTATATTATTTAGAAGTTTATACAATATCGAGAAATTATGATACAGAATGAATGGAATGATTTTTCTCGTACTGATCGATTGGTAAAACGACCAAAGATATCAAATCCTACCAGAGTAACAAACTCATTGCATGACATAACAAACAACAGATATGTTTATAATTCACTAAATAAAAAGAACTTTCTGAATAAATCTGCTGTGACAGAAATTGCTAGAAAGAAAAGGGAACAAATTGAAGCTCTTAAAAATTCCAAGAACTTACAATCAAGTATATCTGGTATTGACAGGAGAATTGATAAATTACATAATAGAAAGATACCAGAGATTATTTATAATATATCAAAACGTGAGACTATGATACGAAAGACAACAAAACAATTGCAAAATTATAATATCGTTTTAGGAAATTCAGATAATGATATTCAAAAATTAGAAGAGAAATTTAATTTGGAATATAACGATTTAATAATCCAATTTGAAAATGAAGTTAATTCAATAGAACTTCAATTTGCAAAAAACCTTAAACAACTTTCAAATGAAAAAGAAAAACAGATTGAAGAATTAGAAAAAATTAAACCAAAGGATGAACTCTTAAAAGAAATTGATCAATTTAATAATGCATTGGTATCCCTGGATGAAAAGTTGCACACATTAAAAATTTCTAATGAAATGTTTATCACTGAATATGATGAAAAATTGGATAGAAATTTCCAGTTAATAAGAAAGGAAAAAGTAACATCTATTGAAAAGTTGAGAAGAGAGATCAAAGAGAAACAATACAAAAAACAAAATTTATACGATATGATTCAAACTGCAGAATATAATATAACTTTACTAAAAGAAGATATAAAGAGTATTAATGATCAAAATCTTATTTTACAAGATAACATCAATAATATTGAAAGGTCAAGCACATTGCCTGAACAAAAGTTGAAATCACTTGTAAATAAACTACATGAAGCATCTCAGGAATACGATGTGGTTCTAGAAATGAAAAAGTTAGAAGAAGAAAACTTAAGCGTTTATTTAATGCGACTCAAGGAAGAAGCCGAAGGGAGAAAGTTGCTACAAAATTCTATTGATGAATTAAAAGGACATATTCGTTCTTTTGGTTACAAATATAATGATAGTGACCCTTCCGCACAAAAGGAAAATTTACTGGTTTTTGATTTTGATAATGATACAATATCAGACTTTGCATCTGAGGAAAATAAGCTGTTTAGTTTTAATAAGTTATTTTCTTCGTCCGATCTAACAATCGAATGTCTGTTGGATGAGGAATTCAAAATTTACAACAACATGTGTTTGAAAGATGGAGACAATTTTAACCTATTCACAATTTCCTCAAAACCATTACACATGTTCCAGGACAAGGTTTTGAAGTATATTTCAGGAAACTATCTTGACAAGTATGAAGTCAAATTCCAGAATCTGTCTTTGTACGATGAAAAATATGGCTTAGATAGTCCATTCAAGATTTCCGAAGACAATTTAATATCTTTAGACAGGACACCTATCACATTAACTAATGTCCCATATACAATTGATGAATCTAGATATGATGAGTTAACTCAAATAAAAATCTTGAAGGTTCAATTTCAAGAAAAAGATTGTAGTACAAAGAGTATTGACTTCTATCTAATTCAAATTGATAACTTAAATACTTTGAACTTACTTTACGATTTCTTCAAAAAGAAGAGACTATGGAATGAGAGTCAGATTGGATTATTTATCTTAAAGTTACTGAATTATACAAAGTCTTGTTTTCTATTTAATTTTGATACAGAAGATGAAAACCATAGAAATAGAACAATGTTGAACATTTCAGAAATTATTAGTAAAATCAGAAATCCTCCGAAAATCAATAATTAGATATTTGACATTTGCCCAATCATGTTTTACTGTAATAGGAAAAAAGCATCTAAATACACTGCTCAGGATATCAAATTTTTAATCCCAAAAAAAATAATGGGAAAAAATATATAGGTACCAATCGAACATAAATGTACTAGATTTATCAATTACAAACTTATATAACAATAAATATAGTATTAATATCTTTCGAAGTATTTGTTTCGAAGTAGAATATATATTATTACAAGAATTATAAGCTAAAAGCTTATGATATGCTGTATGAGTAATTTTAAAATATGCGAAATTATGTTTGAATTCATTCTATTCTTCAGTTAAGATATCTTTGATTAACCAGTTTAATTCCTCTCTCGTACCAATATTCCTATCATCTACGGGAGTAAACATTGGTTTTTCACTTGAGAATTCAGGTAAATCATCGATATTACTCTTCATAATTACCAATTCATCGTCATTTTTTAAACCGTTATCAAGAAGACTATAATACGTGCTTGTGGTTGATTTCATTAAATTTGGGAAGATTGATACTGCTTTGTAGATATCTTCATTAGTTAACGATATCTTTGGAAGTGAAACATCTGAAATGTCATCTACATCCTCCTTTTCGGTGCCTGCTTTGACACTAATATCCATATCATCTTTGTCTTTTTCTTCATATCCTTCTTGTGGTTGTTCTTCTTCTTCCTTAGTTAATCCAGGAACTGTATTGGTAAATAAGAAATCATCATTTTCATTTTCTGTAAAAGATGAATAAAGTTTGTTCTCATTCAGATCATAGTAATCCGAGTATTTCTTAGTCCTATATCTCACGGAATCGATTCCAAACTCCACAATCTTTTTCAGATAGTGATCCAAAGCCATTGAAACTAATTCAACACACCTTGTGTCAACGCTACCCACTAGACCATGTTCCCTAGCAATACCTGTCATTTTTAAATATAAACTATCAGTATCAGGTAAAGAATAATTGTCTGTCGATAGAGGTGCGTTATAACCATTCATTATATCTTGAGACCATTCAAGTGGAGTCTTTAAATTATTATTTTTAACACGCTTTAGTGTTTCTGGATTTGTTACAATTGGAATTTTTGGTATATTATTCAATCTACCTTGAAGTACAGAACAATAAATAAAGCCACGCTTCCCCGCTTCTTTTGTGATCAACTTTAATCTTGTTCTGTCAGAGATAGGTAATGACATAACAATCTTCTTATATGTTTCTATTTGAGAATTATGCTTGTTAACTCTTTTAAGACCTTTACTGGAAATATTTGAGCCATGTTGAAAACCCCAAGACTTATCAGAACCACCCAATGGGGAATCTCTTAATGAATTAGTAAATATACCCAATAGTAATTGGTTATGAAGTCTAATTAGTCTTGGCCGAAGAGTTATATTATGTTGTGTATTTCCAAGAGCATTATCTAATTGTGAGTCTTCAGTTTTCACGACAGAACCAGCTGAAATCGGATTCAATTTTTGAGAGTTTATGGCAGGGCCGAACAATGAATCGAACTCATTACTTAATTCTTTTCTTGATAGTTTACCCAGAATAAAACGACTAATTAGTTGTGCATACTTAGTCCAGTTATCCTTTCCTAGTAAATCTATGAATTCTTCAATCATGGTACCTAAATCTAATCTTTGATTTTTACTATTAAAATTTAGAATATCTAGCGATGAATTATTAGTCATTTCATTCTTCACCGTTACAGGTTTAAAATTTGTAACACCACTGGTATCCCCTGGTGACATATTAGCTGTATAGCTAGTTGCAATTGATTTTTGTTGTTGAATTGCAGACATCTATCAAAATTGTGTTAAAGCGAAAAAAGATATAGCAATTATCCTTATCAAAACAATAGGAAAGCAAGGGAAAAACTAGACTAAATGATATTTATGACTGCTCCAATCCTATTAACACAATTTGAAATTGCTTGTTCGTCTTCTATTTGGTGTATTGCCTATCAAATGTCTTCTTTGTTAAGGAAATCCACTTTTTTTTTAGATTTAATAATACTTTTTTTTTTCAGTTTTCAAATTCGGAAAGATAAATAAATTAATGCTATTCAGTCATGTGACTTAGATAAAATTATAATTAATATTACAAAATTTTTACTTTTATTAATTGCGGTTCATGTATGAATATATGTTGTGGATGTATATATTATTATTATTAAATATAATGCCTTTTGATGGTCCTTTTTTTAATTGGTGTTCAAAAATGTGGTATATCATTTTTATGTCGTATGTTTGCATCGAATTTTAATGAGTTATTTTCCATTATCAGATTTTTATTTTCTAATTGTAATCTGTCAATAATTTGATTTAAATTTTCTGAATCTGCTTTATGTATTAGTTTTGTTTCTCTTAGTTCATTTTTCAGAATATCCAATTCTTGCAGCATGAAATCTTTTTCATTTCTGTTATCGTATATTAATTTTTCATTTTCTGATTTAAGTTTTCTATTAGTTTGAGTTAGTTGAATTGATCTATCTAAAATTTTTTGTGAATCTTTTAGTGAAATAATATAATCATTTTTAATTAATTCATAATTTTTTTTGTAATAATTTTCTTGTAATTTCAATTGGTTCTTTTGATTTTCTATAGAATCATTTAATTTGTGTAAAGAATTTGTATTTGTTGATAACTGATTTAATAAAACGTCATAAACTGATTCAATTGGTTGAGTTAACATTCTGGATCGGTCTATATTATTTTGCGTTGATGGGAATTTCCCTGGAAATGAGTATGAGATATTATTGTCATCGTCATCGTCAAAATCATTATTCTCATTATTAGCAAACAGTTTATACAATAAAGGATCACCTTTTCTTGGAGAATTATAATTTATTTTTTTAGTTTTATGAAAATTATTATTACGTTGACTAAAAGTATCATTTAAGAAATCGTTGGTATGATTTTTTTTTGAATGTAAATTAATTGGACTCTTTAAATTGTATTGATTAGTCAAATCATTTTCATTATCGTGCAATAAATCATATCTTTGATAAAATGAATCTGTTAAACCGTCTAAAGAATTCGATCGAAGATGGTAATTTGTCGATTTAAAATTTGAACTATCCATATGACTATTATTTTGCTTATAATTGTTGTTATTCAACAAATATTTTTTGGAAGGCGAGATCTCTTTATTGAATAAAGCGTCTTTAATCCAGCTAAACACGTTGTTTCCACTACTAGTAGCGGTCTCGGTGCTAGCCCTATCCATTACTCCCTGGTCTCTCTTATCCTTTGATTCTTATTATTCCAATTGCCTATTCCTCATCATTAAAACAATATCTAGCTTAAATTGTATTGTATTCTTAACTAATTCTGCGAACGCCAAAAATAAAAATAAAAATAAAAAAAATTTCAGTTATGAAAAAATAAACATTGGAAAAACGTGACGCGCCGTATCACGTGCAAACACCGCCACAAAAACACAAACGACGCCACAACCACGTGATAACAAAAAAATTCGTATCTGCCGTCGCTAACGACAATCATCGCGGTCGCGGAGTGGAGACAGAATTCCGCACACCGTGGACGCTCGGCAATCGCGAAAAATTTACGATTTTTTTACCGCATCAGGAAAATGGGTCCCAGCCTTCCCACAGGACACGAAAAAACATCCCTGAGAAAGAAATCAAAGAAATCGAAGAAAATCGCGAGTCGAAATCGATTAGATAAAGCACCACGAAATGCTAGGCCTACGACTCTGTGCAAAATCAGCATTTTGTTTTTTTTCGTGTCTGCCCGCTGCGAAAGTTGCTATTTTGGTACCGAACTGACATCGTTACCGCTGATTTGCAAGGCCAATGCCCAATGCCCAATGCCAGGTGGAGCTGGAGCTGGAGTTGGAGCTGCTGGAACGGTAGTATATTGCGCCAAGAATACACAAGGAAGATAGAAGATAGAAGGAAGAGCTCAATATGTTTCAGTATTTTGCGTTTTGCGTGTTTGTGTTTTTTGCGTTGTTTTGACTAGTATAATCACGTCTCACTCGATTTTTGCGTTGTTGTTGTTGTTGTTAGTGTCTCTTTCTATACATTTTTAAACATTTTTCAGTTGGTCAGGATGATTTTTTTCCTGTCATCGTTGATCTCTTTGCCCAATGTGTTATTGTCGATCTCGATACCTTATTTCATATAATCAAATTTAGGCGTTTCATATAACTTGTCATAATTATATATATATCTTGCTGTTTTTTATGTTCTCAATTTATTTTAATTCTTCAATACTATTTTTCTTTTTTAGTAACTTTCTTTAATATAACCGAACCAATTCTCCTTAAGGATATTATAACATACTAAATCTTAGTGTTATTCAATTCTCTTCCCCCTTCTTCCTTTTTTCTTTTTTTTTTTTAAAAAAATTCACTTAAATTCATTTCTACTCTCTGAGTTCTGTTCCCAAAAATAATTTTTTCACTATTTAATCTATTATGGCTTCAAATTCAATTCCAGCTGGGCTGATTGTTACCGCAAATCAAACTTATTATCCAATCGAATTATCAAATTCTGAATTATTAGCACATTATGAAACTATTCAAGAATATCAACAAGATATCTTATCAGATATGTTAACCCATTCAAATAAATTTAGACCAAATACAAAATTAATAGATCAACAACCAGAAATGAATCCATTGGATACAAGAATTCCAACAATTACATTTCTTTACGAATTATCAGTAATTACAAGAGTCACTAATGGTATCTTTTTCCAAGCTGTTAGATTATATGATCGTTATTGTTCAAAACGTGTCGTTTTAAAAGATCAAGCTAAATTAGTTGTGGCTACTTGTCTTTGGTTATCAGCAAAAACTTGGGGTGGTTGTAGTCATATTATTAATAATATCGTGATACCAACAGGTGGGAGGTTTTATGGACCAAATCCAAGAGCTAGAATTCCAAGATTATCCGAATTAGTTCATTATTGTGGTGGTACAGATATTTTTGATGAATCAATGTTTTTACAAATGGAGAGGCATATTTTAGATACATTGAATTGGGAAATTCATGAACCAATGATTAATGATTTTGTTCTAAACGTTGATGAAAATTGCTTGATTCAATATGAATTATATGAAAGACAAATCGAACAAAAAAATAAATTCATTAGAAAACGTGAATCACAATCCACACAAGATAGTGACGCTACCGTAGATTATAATGATGATGAAAATAATCAAAATTTAATAATGAATATTGATAATGATGATAGTAATCTAAATACAACATTAACTGATGATGAAGATGAAGATTTAAAATTAAAAATTCAATTAATTAATTTGAAAAAATTTTTAATTGATTTATCAGCATGGCAATACGATTTATTAAATTTCGAAATCTTCGAATTGGCTTATGGTATCTTCTCTATTGTTAATAGATTCACAAATCAAGATCAAGGCCCTTTCTTAGCTACACCAACGCCATCAATCAATAAACAAACTCAATCGTTCGATATTTTCATTAAAGCAATTATTAATGCGCCAGCTTCATTAATTGAAGTTTATAAAGAACAAAAGGGTATAATGACATTTATTAAAAATGTTAAAAATTATCATGCCGATTTACAAAAGAAAATACAAATAGCTTCAACAATAGATTTATCAAGAAGAATGACTGTAACAACAACAGGTTATCCACAACCAAGTTCAAATATTCCATCACCAATCTATTCATCACAAAATTATACTCCAATGAGAAATGCTAGTGCACAATCTGAAAATAGTGTATTTAGTGCAGTCATGGGCCAAGCATCTCCAATAACGCCAACTTTACATACTTTCCAACATTTAAAGAATGATAGTGCTTGTACAAGCTCAATAAGTGTTGCAAGTATACCTAATGGTAATATGAATGCTTATAATAATAATGGTGCTATACTGAATCAACACCATATGGATGATCATCAATATTATAATGAAAATAATAAAGAAAATCAATTTCCAAATCATATACCCCCAAGAGCCAAATTTCTTAATACAAGTATTTTTCAATCACCAAGTGGTACAATAAAGAGTGGCAATTCAAGTAGTAGATCTTCTTTAATTTCACTAGCACTCGGTAACACTACAAATAACATGGTATTATAATAATAGGAAAAGAAGGAAAAATCTCTTCTCTACTCTATAGTACCATTTATGAAACTGCATATTACAACAACATTTAATTTAATTTTAATTAACTATATTCGAACTTTTAAGTAAACTTTCTTTTAATTCACATAGACACATTGTTATAAAAATTACTTAATCACTATACAAAAAAAATAGAAAACCAATTATTTACTTTCTTAATTTTCCCTATTATTTCAAAAATATCATTTTTATATTATATTATCTTTATTATCTTTATTATTATTATATGTCGCCGCTCCGGGTAACCAGCACGATAACTTCTTTCCCAAAAGATGAAATTCATTTAATCTTAGAGGTATATAGGGAAACGCCACGTTGATTTGATATACCGTTAAAAGACATAAATACCATCCAATAAGGTTTTATATATATTTGCATTGGCTTCCCTAGCTTTCATATTTACAAGTGGATTGATACGGCTTAAGAGAGTATGTCTGTGTATTCTACTAGCGAGTTTGATTTGCTAATACAAAAGGCGACTAGTGAAAGTATTCCAAATGGTGAACTTGATTTGCCTGTTGCATTAGAATTATCTGATATTATTAGATCCCGTAAACTTCCTCCAAAGGATTGCATGAGATGTTTGAAAAAACGAATAGGTAATACATTGAGTAATCCAAATACACAATTATCATCATGGAAACTTGTTGATGTTTGTATTAAAAATGGTGGGACTCCTTTTATCATTGAAGTATGTTCAAGAGAATTCATGGATACAATTGAGCATACTATATTAAGATCATATTCTAACAGAGGTGATGGAACAGAGGATGAATTATATGACCTTACAACAAAGTTTTTTTATGAACTTTATATTGCTTTTAAGAATGACTCTCAATTAAATTACGTTTCTACGGTTTATAACAAACTGATATCTCGTGGTGTCACATTTTCAGAACATTTGGTAGATAATAACTCCCCCATGATTATGTTTGATTCGAAAACCCCTGCTGATTGGATAGATTCCGATGCATGTATGATTTGTTCTAAGAAATTTTCAATATTAAATAGAAGACATCATTGTCGTTCATGTGGTGGTATTTTCTGTCATGAACATTCTTCGCATACTATTCCATTGCCTGATTTAGGTATCGCAGAAGAAGTTAGAGTTTGCGATAATTGTTTTGAGGATTATGATTTGAAAAAACAAAGAGGTAGTAAAAAGAAAAAATCACATCGTTCCAAACATGGTTGGAAAAATAAATATGACGGTGATAGTGAAGATGAGCAATTGAGAAAGGCCATTGAATTATCATTAAATGAATCACAGGATTCCAATATAGAGCCTGTTATCAGCACGATAGAACCTTCAAGAAAAACTCAAGAAGAAATTGAGGCTGAAAATGATCCAGAGTTAAAGGCAGCCATTGAAGCAAGTTTGAGAGAAGCTGAAGAAATGAAAAGAAGAAATAAAGTTGTTTATTCTCAGCAACAACAAATGCTACAACCTCAATTTCAACCAGAAACGAATTATGATTTAACAACTTCAGAAGAAGAAGATATTTATTTGTTTTCTTCCTTAGTAGAAAGAATGAAAACGCAATCTGTTACAGAGATTTTGGAGGATACTCAACTGCAGAAATTATATCAGAAAGTTATTGGAATTAAACCAAAAATAAATAATTCATTAAATGATAAGATCCATAAATACAAGACCTTAATTGATATGAATGGGAAAATATCTGACATTATCAACATATATGATTCATTGTTGGAGGAGCAATTAAGAAATATAAATATATCACAACAGTACAGTATACCACAACAACCATCGGATCCATACGCAATTTATCAACAACAGGCTGCACATGTTAAACAACAAACAGTACAACCACAGGATCAATATTATTCACAAGTTCCCCAAGTTCTACAAGCTCAATCTACAAACCTAGTCCAACAAGTTGTACCTGTTACAACCCAATCTGAAGCTTTTGAAGATGTTCCTCAAAATATGTACCAGGAGACGAAACAGCAAGTGCAAACGCAACATGCTGAACCTAAACCAGTAAGCCAATTACCATCAGAACCTCCATATCCTGAAGATGAAGAAACTGAAAAGGAAAGTATTACCAATCCACCTCACCTATCTACAATGTTAGAAGATGGAACCTCACGGTTACCATATCCTATGGAAGTGGAAGGACAGGGGCTACATGATACAAATACTTTACAACAAAACCAGCCTCAGAAGATTACAAATTTTGACTTCCCAGCCGTTCCTGCCAGTAAACTGCCCGTAACAGAAGTCAACCAAGAGGTGCAAAATAAAGTTAAAGAAAACGAAGAAGAACAAGTAGAAGAAGAGAAGCTGTTACTTGAATTGTAGAGTGTTTCTTCAGAGACCAGAGATATTTTTAAAATATATACTGATATATCAAAGTTTAATACTGATGTGTATATATATATGAATGCATGCAATAAGTAATTTTTTAGAAATTTTTTACCAACCTTCCATTGTGTAATCATGTTGAATACTAGGTGTGACACCTGTAATAAACTTCAGGAATACGATCAGATATTGATCTACCCTGAGTGTATCATTCATATCGTTTTGTAGATCTTCCCAATCATCTTCATTTTGGTGATCATGCTTTTCAAGAGGGCTAGTGTTTTGTTCCTCAAGTCTTCTTCTTCTATTAACTGCTCTGACTTTTTCCAGCAGAATTTTCATGACATTAGCATGCTTACATGGATGTATTGATACAGATAATATAGAGTTTTTTAGGAATGGTAGTTTTTCAATTGTGACTGTCTTATGTCTATAATCCGGTGCTATATCTTCAAACATTTTATCTGGAGTTAACGGCGTACCTTGAGCATTAAAACCTACAATATACATTTTTGGTACCCTATAAGATGTTGAATAAGTAATATATAGATCGTAATATCTTTTTTTCTCCTCGTTAGAGTTTCTAGTTGTTAAAATATCTTCTTCTTCTTCGGTGTCCTTTAATTCCATACTTTTCAACATTTCATCAATATCATCAATATCATCATCCTTTATCTGCGGTAGTTTAGTAGTTGTTTTTACATGTGGTACTTGTTCTTCATCATTTACATTATTTTCATCTAAATCATCATTATAGTCGTAATTATAGAAATCTTGTGCTCTTATCATACATGGAACTTTCCTGCTTACTAGAAACTGTTTCTTCTCTGGTAGGAAATCCCTAACACTAATCTCGGTAGATTCAAATTCACCATTCCAGGACCAGGTAGGAAACATATGAACTAAATAATCTCCAGCTTGAACGAACTCATCAGGTGTGATTTGACCTGTAGATAGAAATGTAGATTTGTGTGATATCGGAGTTAAATACTCCCTCCAACTACTTAAAGTTGATCTTAACATAATTAGTATCCTGTTCGTTTAAAATGTAACAGGATAGCAACTATATAATAGAAATAAGTGACTTCCTTTTTATACAATATCTTCTCTTTTATATTATACACAAATTCTTTTCTAACGACAGTTTATTAATCATCGAAACCAATCGTTCTCCTCACAAAGCGAATTTTGATAGAGACACATAATAAGAACACGATAAAACCATTAAGTAAAACATAAATAATCTACATTAACCAAAGCAATTGGGAAGATCGATATGATGTTAAAGAGAAGAAAATGGCTAGAAAAAGGTAGGATGGGCAGTGGTTTTGATGGAGAACCTGAGGAATTGGTGGTTGACGCTCACAGTTATTCAAGATCACGTTCAAGTTCCAGGAATGGATCAATAAGTAATATGATTGATAAGGAGCTAAATAATATAGATGTCCGAGAGGAAGAATTAATGAAGCTCAGTAGTAATGAATCGAATAGTAGTAGGAGATCAAGCAAGAGACATAATTCTTTTAACGATAGTAAGATCACCAGGTCAAGGCTCCGGGATTCAAGAAGATTTATCTTCTTTCTAGGTGCCTTTTTAGGTGTTGCAATGGCTGCTTATTTTGGTTCGTATCATGTACATTCTAATAATATTGAAATATTTGACAATTTAGTCAATTTCGAAAATGTGAAAGATTATCTTGATGACTGGAAAGATATTTTACCACAAGGTTTTACATCTCTCCTTTCAGATTTTCAAATAGGTTATTCTGAAAGTCAATTACAAGATATGGGTGAAAGTTTTGCAGTAGGGAGACAACTGGTTAAGAGTATGGATTTAACTGCAAAACATCCGGTAGTAATGGTCCCTGGTGTTGTTTCAACAGGTATTGAAAGCTGGGGTGTTCAAGGTGATGAACAATGTGATTCGTATCCACATTTTAGGAAAAGATTATGGGGATCATTTTACATGTTGAAGACAATGGTTATGGATAAAGTATGTTGGTTAAAACATGTAAGTTTAGATCCGATAACAGGTTTAGATCCCAAGAATTTTAGATTAAGAGCTGCACAAGGTTTCGAAAGTAGTGATTTTTTCATAACTGGTTATTGGATATGGAATAAAATATTACAAAATTTAGGTGCCGTTGGTTATGAACCTGATACTATGGTAACAGCATCATATGATTGGAGATTAGCATATTTAGATTTAGAAAAACGTGATCAATATTTCAGTAAACTAAAATTACAAATTGAATTATTTCATAAGTTGACTGGTGAGAAGACTGTTTTAGTTGGACATTCGATGGGTTCGCAAATTGTTTTCTATTTTTTGAAATGGGTTGAGGCTAAGGGTCCATTCTATGGTAATGCTGGACCTGATTGGGTTGATAAATACATTGATTCATTTGTTAATGTTGCTGGTACGTTATTGGGTGCACCAAAGGCTGTTCCAGCATTGATTAGTGGTGAAATGAAGGATACTATTCAATTAAATGCATTAGCTATGTTTGGTTTAGAAAAATTTTTTAGTCGTAAGGAAAGAGTTGAATTATTACAAACTTGGGGTGGTATACCGTCTATGTTACCAAAAGGTGGTGATTTAATTTGGGGTAATTTAAGTTATTCCATAGAAGATGAATTAAATAATAATACTGATTCGTATGGTATCTTTATCAGATTCGAGAGGACGATTAGTGATTTATATGATAGAAATTTGACAGTATCTGATGCCATTGATTTAATTAAAACATTATCACCATCTTGGTCAGTTGAACGTATAAAGGAGCAATACAGTTATGATATTGCCAAGACCCTTGAAGAATTACAAGAAAATGCTAAACATCATTCGCACTGGACGAATCCTTTAGAGGTACCATTACCAAATGCACCAAAAATGAAGATATATTGCATATATGGTACAGATAATCCAACGGAGAGAGCATATGTATATAAAGAGAACCATGCTAATGATACATCATCATTAAATTTAACAATTGATTACGATAGTAACACACCAGTTTTCTTAACCAATGGTGACGGTACAGTGCCTATCATATCACATGCGATGTGTCACAAATGGGCGCAAGGTCAATCCGCATACAATCCAGCAGGTATAAACGTTACTATTGTCGAGATCAAACATGAACCAGACAGATTCGATATCAGAGGTGGAGCCAAATCGGCAGACCATGTCGACATCCTGGGCAGCGCAGAGCTTAACGAATACATCTTAAAGATAGCAGGCGGATACGGTGACACTATCAAAAGCAAGCTCTACTCCAACATGACCACCCTGATAGCCAACCTGGACTTCCCATTATGAAACTGATAACATCAACTCAAAATCAAAATCACATGATGTATTATTCAGACCGTGTTCTTTGTATTACCAAAATCGGCCCAAATGTAAACAACAACGCGGGCAGAAAAGAAGATCGAAATGATTTGGCGTCGTTTTTGTTTTGCGATGCCAAAAGGGAACGATTGCATTGTTTATATTGGTTGGTGTTGTGCAGTAACTGTAAGCGGTGGTTGCGATTGGGATGCAGGTAAGGCAGTGTTGAGCTTATGTCAGAATGTTATTATGTATAGCAAAACACTGTACTTTGATTGAGTAAGCTGTGTACGGTTTTGTTTTTGTTTTGGGAGATTTCCGTTATTGTTATTGATCACAACTTACTCTGATTTATTTTATTTTATTTTATTTTTATTTTTATTTTTATTAAAATTGTATTTTAGTCTATCCTTCTTTATATAACATTCACCGATAGATATATACATATAATAAACTACTAAAGAAAACTTCTCTCTGTTCTGTTCTGTTCTGTCGTTTTACCTCAATTGAAATAGTTTCAATTTCTCGTTGCCATAACCTGTTGTGACTCAATTCTGCATCCTACAAAATATACATACTTTCTATCATGTCGTTACAAACTCCTCGCTTACCATTAGATGAATTTTCAAGCTCGAGGCTTAATAACATTGCATTAGTTGGTGGTAACCATTTTTTAAAAAATTCATCATCATCAACCACAACTTTACCATCAATTAAATCTTTAATGAATGATACATCAATTGATGTTCATCCTGTACAGATTTCAATCAGACCAGAGCCATTATTACTTCGTTCACATACAACAATACCAACTGAACCAGTTAAAAATTATAATGAAATCTCAAAAAAATTACAAGTTAGATTACAGTTTGCATATTATAAATATAAGACAAAACAAACTGATTTAAAATTTGCTGATATAAAACGAAAAAGAATTGATAAAAATAGAAATAAAAATAAAAATAATAATAATAAAACTAAAACCAAATCAAAAAGAACAATTAAAAATGTTCAAGGTGCATTTTCAATGAAAAGAAATTTAGTTTTATCTCATGGTAGTTATAAAACACCATTAAAGAGAACAACAACACAACCATTTTTGAAAAATATTCATGAAACTTTTTCAGAAGCAACATCTTCATCACACTCTAAGTCATACAACACTTGTGTCGATTCAAGTGTAGCATCAACAATAACAAATCATTCACATCAATTACATAATGATACAACTGTGATTAACTTAACAACTACACCGATTCGTAATCAAAAATTAGCATTGTTTCCAAAACAAGAAACCCCAATGAGTGTGAAAGCTGCAAAATCTCTAATCCATTTATTCACTAGTAGCAATCACTTTTGAAAATCATATCGTTGTAACTCTTTACTTTTTTTTGTAAATCATTTCATTTACACTAAAATACTAAAAAAATCAGTGTATCAAATTACCAACTTTAACATGGTAACAGTGTATACTCTAATGTAATGTATAAAATCATAATTGAATGATGATTATTCCAATCAAATATATAGGTATATATTCTATATGTATTAATACATTAATCCAAACTAGATTAAACACTTTGACATTTGATATGTATCTCTTCTCTTATATATGTAAAGTTGATGAATCTATCTTTTTCGGCCTTGAGTTGAAAAAAAAAATATATAGATAAATGAGATTAATAAAGTATTAGAAGAGGAAGCAGCTCACACAGGAATAATAATAGCTCATAGATTCTTTATTGACATTAAGAAAGATACCAGACAGTGAAGTAGCATGTCTAGCACCATTGTTGATTTGCAAAATGAAGAGTTGAGGAAGATGCAGGAGATACTGATGCCTTCAAAGGCCGAAACTGGTACCACAGGAGTACCTCCTCCTTCATCAAGCTCAACATCGTCTTCAACACAACCTATAGGGAGTTCCACAGAGTTTATACCAAATATTTTTTATACATTGTACCAGATACAAAAGGATCCGAATAAATCAAATAACCAGCTGGAGATGAAAACAGGTTTTATTAGACATAGATTAAGGACTTGTAAATCACTTATAAAAGACAATGAAAAAACTTTTGAACTGCTAAGCAAAAGTACTGAGGAGTGGGATCAATTCATTTGTAATAGAGAAAATGAATTACAGATAAAGAAAAATGTTTTATTAGACTTGCGTGCAAAAATTTCGAAAACTCTAACAGATAGCGATTATAAACCAGAACATAAAAAGGAAGAAAGCATAGAAGAAGAAACAGCAAACCACAGTCCAATTGAGAACAGTACGAATGATGTTGTTCCAGAAGCTCAAGAGAAACAAACCACGGCAGATGTTGATGAGACAAGAAATGAAAATGCAGAGGACGTTGCAAAGGACACCGTTGAAGACGCTGTAGAAGACGATGCGGATGACGTTATTATGGAACTTTGATGCTTCTTAATTATTTTATGTGATGTTATAAAACCAGTTCTAAGGCAGTTACTGTGTCATATATGAATAGCAATATGATGGTTATTTGTACCCAAATTCTCTCTCGAGTAAATTTTGTCTTAAACATAATGATGTTATTATTCTCAAAAAGTAATTATTAATGAAATATAAATATTATCATGAATGTCACTATACAGACACACTTTCAATTCTGTTTTACTGTATCCAAACACTATATTTGGGGTACAAAATATTGTACAGCCGTAGCAGAAAATCCTCAAGAAGAAAGACATCTGTAAATAGTTTATATATAATATATTAAACGAATAAATACATAATATACTTTATTAATGAAAGATATTGGTAAAGTTTCTAGTTTTACAATATGCAATTTTTTTTATAAATTTTTATATTTTGTTAATTTTTTGGTCTTTATTAGCTAACTGAAACTTGAATTAATATAGCTTCTGATAAACAATCGTATAAAATTGAAAAATAATCAACAAAATAATGCCACAAAAAACTAATGCTAAAATATCTCTCATTCTATGAGTAATTCTAGTTACCGTTGTTTAAATAGTCAAATATTTGAGGCATCATCTCAATTAACCAATTCTCAGTAGAAATTGGCACGCAATCTCGTATAAATTCTTTGGACGTCAGCATCAATTGTTGATACAGTATGTACTTCTCAAGTTTTTTCCCCTTATCTCTTTGGTTTTGAAAGATTACACTCGAAGGATGAAGGTTAACAACTAACCCGCCTTTTGTTTTACCCATTGTTTGATATCCACTTGGTGTTAATTTTACAATATTAAGTGGGAAACCGCTGATAAAACTTTTTGTAATTTTGCTGATAATCATATTTTCAGTAAATGACGCATTCATGACACTGAGTTGATTCTTTTCAGTCAATCCAAGTTTATCACAACATCTAGAAAGTTGATTCCTTATATTCCTTACTCTCTGTAATGTTTTATATTGTACCTTGTGATCCTGACACCATGATCGAGAATAATTTGCAAATTTCCATTCTTCGTAGATCTTTAAATATAGCATATGATCACTATCGATTTCACTTACAATTCTTGTAGTTGCTTCCTTTTTGTTACCAATAAACAAAGATGTAGTTTCATGTATCATAGCGACAATACTTAAACATTGATCTAGTACCCCACCACACTTTTCATGAATGGCTGAAGTATGTAGCACTTTAGCAAATTCTGGTTCACATGGAAATTCACACATCATTTCACCCAATTCTGTGATCTGCCCTTTACTATTTAATGCTCCCAAAACATATAAATTTTCTAAAGATTTAGTTAGCGTCGATATATTCGGTTTATCAAGAAATGGAAAATTCAATAGGTCCTTAACACCAAGAGATAATAATAGGAGAACTGTGTTAGACAAATTTGTTCTTAGAATTTCTGGCTTGGGCATTTTTTCTAACTCATTCTCATAGGAATTTTTGGTAAATAATCTGAAACACTTCCCAGGCCCCACACGACCTGCTCTACCTGCTCTTTGATCCACTGATGCTTTTGAACATGGTACAGTTAATAACTGTGTCATACCAGTAGATGGTACATACGAATTTTCCTTTACAAAACCAGGATCAATAACATACTTAATGCCATCAATTGTTAATGATGTTTCAGCAATATTAGTGGCTAAAACTAGCTTCCTACAATTTACTGGTGTCTTCTGAAAAATATTAGTTTGTTGTTCCTGTGGTAAGTTCGCATAAATTGGTGTTATTAATAATTGTGGAATTCTTGAACCTAATTTGGTTGCTATTTCTTCAATTTTTTCCCTAGTATTCTCAATCTCTTCTTGACCTGTCAAAAATAATAAGATATCTCCCTGTAAAGATTGGGTTGTATGAATCTGAAATACTGTAGTGATAGCTGCATTAACATAATTTCCTTCTGGTTGTAGAGTATAATGAATATCAACAGGATACCTTCTACCAGGTATATTAAAAATTGGACAATTGTTGAAAAATTTAGAAAATTTCTCTGCATTAACTGTAGCTGAGGATATTAAAAGTTTTAAATCTTTCCTTTCTAGCATGATATTTTTCAATAAACCTAAAAGAATATCAGTTGCAAGAGTACGTTCGTGTGCTTCATCAATCATTATGCATGAATATTTAGATAGTTTTGAATCAGTTAAGAATTCTCTTAACAACATACCATCTGTCATATACTTCAAAATGGTTTCTTTAGGAGTTGTTCGATCTTCAAATCTAATCGAATAACCTACTTCTTTTCCAAGAACAACATTCATTTCATCCGAAACCCTAGCTGCTACGGAAGTAGCAGCAACCCTACGAGGTTGAGTAACACCGATCTGAAATTTTTTACCTTGGGTGTAACCATCCTCCACAAGATATTGAGGCAGTTGAGTAGTTTTACCAGAACCGGTTTCACCTACAATAATTAAGGCCTGATATTCTTTTATGGCATCCATTAGTTCTTTTCTATATGTGAAAACAGGCAATAACCTTCTTGATTCACTTATAGTTTTAATTCTAATTCTTTCCTTCTCTAATTGGTTCAAGAGAAGTTTTTTCTCTTCCTTTTCTTCTGAATCAACATCTTCTTCTTCATCACCCGATAACATATCATCTGCATCACTTGTAAAATCAATCATCGCTTCTTTGTCAAATACGTAGTCATATTTTTCTGAGTCTGGGATATATATATCATCAACTTTTTCTTTTGCTATTGCATGTTCTAATTGTTGTTCTTCCCACAGTTTCTGTCTTGTTTCCTTATCATTTTCTACATTCTTTTTATTGAGCGATTCTTTTCTCTGACTTATATCAACAGTACCGTGTTGAAAATTAAATCCAGTTTGTGCTTCTTTTTGTCTTTGCTCGAATAATTCAATCAAATCTCTCTTCAGACCTATTTCATCCTGATCTTTACGTGATAGTTGTTCCCATCCATATTTTTTCCTTTTTTTCTCAAGATACTTTAAATCGTGGATCCACTGTTTGTATTTATCTTCTTTGGATAAACCATTTGGATCATAGCGACTGGGCTGAACCACAACTTTATTTGGCTCATATCTACTCTTTGAGGTAGGATGCCGCCTCTCCTCCTCTTCAGATGGTACATTTGCACTACTTTCTTCATCATTCTCCCTTATATCATTTCTCAGTTCCGTTACTTCTTCAAGTATTTCATCTTCCGGTACATCTTCATCTCTTCTTCTCACTCTCCTTTTACCAACTCCACTGATGGTATCTGACATCTCTATCATACTTCCTCTGTGGAACCTTTCACTTCAAACAGTAGCTTAGCGTAACTCTACCTTCTACTATGTATTGTATAAAACAAAATTTTTCAAATATTTAGCCGTTTTACCTCATCGCAAAAATATTGCGATCCCATAAAAATTTATGAACTTTGTCGATGAAATAGGCTATGTCTGACACATTTTTCAGTTAGTATATTTCACATGTTATACAGTTAAACAAGTCTACCAAACGGGAACTATGGTTTCAAATAGTACAGAGAACCATTTGTCACCTTCCTCTGCTTTCAGGAAAAGGTCTCGGAGAAGGAGTAGTGTGGGCTCGATGATGTCTTATGATACGGCCCATCCAAAATATGTACCACCATGGACAACTCCTTATATTATTGGTATTGGTGGACCATCTGGTTCCGGAAAGACTAGTGTTGCATCAAAGATTGTGTCGATGATGAATGTTCCATGGACCGTATTGATATCTTTAGATAATTTCTATAAACCATTGTCAAAAGAACAAAGGGAGAGAGCTTTTAACAGTCAGTATGATTTTGATGAACCTGCTGCTATTGATCTAGATTTAGCTTACGAATGTATTTCTAATTTGAGAGAAGGTAAAAAAACTAACATCCCAATTTACAGTTTTGTACATCATAATAGAGTTCCAGATAAATCTATTCCAATATATGGGGCCAGTGTCATTGTATTAGAAGGTATTTATGCACTATACGATCAAAGATTACTAGATCTAATGGATATTAAGATTTATGTTGACACTGATTTGGATGTTTGTCTTGCTAGAAGATTAAGTAGAGATATAGTCTCTAGAGGACGTGATTTACAAGGGTGTATCGACCAATGGGAAAGGTTTGTAAAACCAAACGCAGTAAAGTTCGTTAACCCTACAATGAAGAATGCCGATGCTATCATCCCAGCAATGAATGAGAATACTATTGCTGTTAGATTGGTGGCTGATCACATTAAATCAAAATTGGATATTAAATCCGAAGAACATATAAAAGAATTAAATAAACTTTCGGGAGTCTCAGCTGGGTTCAAATATGAAAACTTGCAAAATAATCCAAGTATTATTGAATTGCCAAAAACTAATCAAGTTAGAACTTTATTGACAATGATATTTGACAAGAATCTAGACCGTGATGATTTTGTTTTCTATTTCGATCGGATCGCAATGATTTTATTATCAAAAGCTTTAGACAATCTCCCAATATCCACTCAAAAGACTTTAATAACTGCCTCAAATCATGTGATGCATGATGTTATCAGATGTGATTTTGATCAGATAACATCTGTTAGTATTATTCGTTCTGGGGATTGTTTCATGAAATCAATTAGGAAAACTATTCCAAATATTACAATTGGTAAATTATTAATCCAATCTGATTCTTTAACCGGTGAACCACAATTACACGGTGAATTTCTTCCTGAGAATATAAACATTTTTAAGAAAGTATTAGTATTACAAGGTCAAGTTATTTCTGGTGCATCAACTATAATGGCTCTACAAGTGCTATTAGATTATGACATTAAAATTGAAAACATCACATTGGTTGTTTTCCTTGCCACAGAACTTGGTCTTAAAAGAATTATTAATGCATTCAACAATAAGATTCAAATTTTCGTTGGTGATATCATTCCCAATGATGACATAGCTAACAGCAATTCAAAATGGGCAGTTAAAAGATTCATTGATGCTAAATATTTTGGTTGCGAATAAGTATCCCATCTATATAAATATAGAAAAAATTGCATGTGTTGCATTTCTTTAAAAATGTACTAATATATTAAATAAATATGTACAACCAAAATATTAAAAAATGTGAACTTTTATTTCAATCTATTTACAATGGTTGAAATGTTGTTAGAAGTCTAACAATCTTAGTATACCATAACCAACAGTAACAACTAAGAAGTATGCAATAAAACTAGCTGGTACACCTCTTGTAATGAAATTACCCACAGTTAAATATCTATCACCAACTTCATCTATCATGGAAATAGCAGTTACATTTGGTAACCCACTTGTAGGTAATCCCATTGCACAAGAGCATAACAATACAGTAATGAAAACTAATAATCTTGAATGATCGTCACCTGGCAAGTTAGAACCGATTTCACTCATCAGAGGCACTAAAATCATTGCAGCAACTGTATGTGAAACAAATGTTGCCATTACCAAAACACAAAAACCAAATAACAATACGATTAAGAATAAAGATTGCCCTTCTACCTTAGCTTTTATTAAATGTGCAATTGTACTTAATAACCCAGAATTAGACACAGCTTTACCCAATGTCGTACCACCCATTGCTAAAATAACAATAGTCCACATGAAATTGTTGAAATCATCTGAACTTAATAAACCGGTACCGAATAGTAAAACAATTGGGATAATAGAAATGATACCCATATCGCCAAACTTATCTGTTAATTTATTTGATAGACACCATAATAAAATTGTACTGATACTTGTAATCGATACAAACCATTGTGTTAAGGTAAATGGATCTCTTATTGGATGAAATTGTAAAATTTTGACATCCTTAGAATCTGTTTTAAAAGTTAAAAGCAATAAAATCCAGATTAAAACGATACTAATTACACAGACTGGTGTGGAGATAATGAACCATTCAATCCAAGAAGGTGGTGGGGACATTAAGCTAAATGAAAAAATATTTTGAGGTGATGCGATTGGAGAGGACATACCCCCAATATTTGAAGCTAAAGCAATACCAAGAATTAAGGATTTAGAATAATCACAGTTTCTTGGTAATGTACGTAATAATGGTTGGATAATAGAATAACACAAAACCGGAGCTGCAACATTTGAGACCCACATCGATACAAATGCAGCAACAAACATATTTGTTAGCAGAATAACTTGTGGATTAGTACCTGCATATGACAAAATATAGGTTGACAAAACTTTTGCAATATTATATTTAGATAATGCTGCGGCTAATGTGAAACCACCTAGTAATAACATGATAACACTCGACCACATTGTTGATAAAATAAATTGAGATGATTGAAGTGGTGTTAATGGTTTTAACAGTTCTTGATCTTTTAATACGGGTAAAACAACTATCAATAAAGGAATTAATAAAGAAGTAACGAATAATGGTAAAGTTTCTGTTGCCCAAAGTAAAGATGCGTAGATTAAAATTGCAAAACAATTTTTTTGCAATAAGTCCTGGAATGGACTATAAACAAATAATAATAATAAAAATACTAGTGTTATTAAGATGAGTTTTAATAATGATGCTGAATTTAAGATGATAGTAACAAAATCTTTTATTGATAATTTTGTTAAATCTGATAATGTTTCCACTTTGTAAAAATTCCCATCACCATTAAATTCACGGAATTCTATTATTGATGGTTTTCTTCCTAATGGACTTACTAAAGATTTTTTTCTTGTTCTTAGATTATTTACTGGAGTTGTCTTTACATTTTGTGATTTACGTTCTAAATTCATCAAATCTTTCCAAACAGTATTTCTTTCCCAAACGACATGATCTCTTAAATGTGTTGATAATTCTTTTTCTGCTGCATCATAATCTATTAATGATTCGTTATTTCCTTCAGTATTATTTCCTTCTATATTATCGCTATTATTATCATCATCATTCCAAAGGTCTGCTGAATTGGTTTCTTTTGATAATTTAGCATAAGTAATAATTGTTTCATTCAAAACATTTTTAATTCTTGTGACAGTTTCTGGTTTGAAAACGTGTGAATTAACTATAATTGAATCCAAATAAATTGGTTTAATTTTTGTATTTAATGATTTATCAAATTTTTTACAAATTTTTGAGAAACCAGTTTGATTTAGTTCGATAAATTCTTTTAATTCTGATAATTGAGTAAACATTGCAACTAATCTTTTCTTTAAAGTAACTTTATGTTGTAAAAATGGGGTAATTAGATAATTTTGTTGGTGATCCCTTGATAATGCGATTGAACCCCAAGTATTCAAAGAATTTTTTGATTTTTTTGTCGCAATAATATTGTTATTATTGACATCAATGTTATCAATTAGATCCAAATCATCATTATTTGTAATTGCTGGAGCTGATTCAATAGACATTGCTATACCTGAATTTATTGATTCATCATCATCATCATCTTCATCATCTTCATCATCGTATAATTCATTTCCATGACGATTAATATTTGTTGAGACACCGATAGAATCGTTAACAATCACGTTTGTACTACTACTATTATTATTATTAGTATCAGTTGGTAATGAATTAACGTGATTTAATAAAGGTAAATTTTTATTTTTTGTATTTCTAAATTTGTCTTTCTTTAATCTTGAGTGTCTTCTTCTCGGTACTGCATCACTCAAACTTGGTAATCTATTATTAATTAGATTCAATTTAAATTCTTTTACATCATCTTTTAATTCATCATAATTTGCAATAACACCAGTTTCTTGTGATATGAAAAATTTATCAATTTTTTTCAATTCGATATCCAATGCTTGAATAAAACTTTTAATATAAGGATCTGAATTCGCTTCATTCAATAAAGGTGTTTGCTCAGTATCTGAATTATTTATAAAATTCCCAGCATTTGCATACAATTTTTCCTTTTGCAAAGAGTAAATCAGTTTTTTCAAATGTGAATAAGCAATATATTTTGAAGACCACTCTGGCACAGCATTGAACTGCAACGAGTGAGAAAACTTCATTTTACACTTACCTGTTTCCCAAGTCTGTTTGAATCCATCTCTATTACCGTTCACCACCCTTTCTTGTAGTTAATCCCCTCAAACCGCTGAGTCCCACACATAACACACAGCCAACCTCATACCGTACGGGATCCAACGCCGCGCATCCCATTTTCCTTTTTACCCGAGTCACATGACACAACCAACTCTCGAGGGAGGTCACCAAACATCACGTGATACATATTGTTGTCGTCAACCACGACAAGCCACAGTGTGTTTTTTTCTATTCAATTCCCCCCCGGAGTATCAAGAAAGTTCCTGTTTGCTAGCCGAGCCGTTGTCTCTCGGATGTTTAGTCTTCCGTTGAAGAAGTAAGGTATTTTCCAGGTCTCAAGGTTACGTCCTAACTAGTTCTGAGTAGTGATGAATGTTCAGAATATACAGATCGATCTGTTATGTAAGAACCATATGTACAACAATAGAACTAGAGACATCCATTAGTAAAAACAAAATAGAATGGTAAAATGTTTTTTACACAACTATATATTCATACACATAATAAATATTTCATTATGTGTTTTTGTTTTCTTTCACAACGCGATGAATGCGATGCCCCATTTTTGATTCAGTAATAAGAAAGAAAAAATTTTTCAGTATAAAGACTACTTTTCCGTTTACAACAGAACCAACGAAACAAAAAAGTATTCACTATGATATCATATGTAGGGAAATTAGTCCTGGCTCCAATGGTTAGGGCAGGTGAATTGCCAACTAGATTATTAGCATTACAACAAGGCGCGGATCTGGTTTGGTCACCTGAAATTGTCGATATTAAATTAATTCAAACAACAAGAATCCTAAACGAAAAGTTAAATACAATAGATTATATTATAACTAATGAAAGAGATAAAAAAAAAAATAATCATTCCAATGGGAATAATGTTGTGTTTCGTACATTGCCAAATAAAGAATCTGGGAAATTAATATTTCAAATTGGTTCAAATAATCCTGATCGTGCAGTGGAAGCTGCATTGAAAATTATTAATGACGTCGATGGTATAGATTTAAATTGTGGTTGTCCAAAGCATTTTTCTATACATTCAGGAATGGGTGCCGCATTATTATCAACTCCAGAACTTTTATGCAATATTTTAACGGATTTGGTAACAAAAGTAGGTAAACCATTTAATAAACCAATTAGTTGTAAAATACGTATATTAGATACAATCGAGGATACAATAAATTTAGTTAATCAAATTTGTAAGACAGGTATATCAAATTTAACTGTTCATTGTCGTACAAGAGAAATGCGTAATAGAAACTCACCAATTTGGAACTATTTAAATGATATTGAAAAAATTTGTAATCAAAAAAATGTTTCATTAATAATGAATGGTGGAATTAAAGATAAATCACATTTCTTAAATATTAGAAAAGAATTGAATTTACCAGATACAGTCGGTGGTATGATCGCAGATTGTGCAGAATCTAACCCCTCTGTTTTCAATGATAATCCATTAACGTGGATGTCTATATCAAAAAAATATCTTAAAATTGCAAAATTAACCGATAATAATTTCGGTAATACAAAATACATGTTGAATAGAATCATACCGGGAAAGAAAAAAATGTATCAATATGTTTCACGTTGTAAAAGTTACCAAGAACTAGAATATATGATATCACAAATGGATGAAAGCACTGGTGATTGTAAAGATGCTGATCCAATAAGACATCTTGAAGAATTACGTAAAGACACAAATAAAATGAAGCGCCCACTTGACACGGATGTCACAAATGAAACACAATCGAAGAAACAAAAACGAGTTAATGAAAATAAACAAAATAGCACATACAATGGATAGATAGATGAAAGTTAAAAGTACATATACACATTATTTATACATATAATTGTTATTGTTATATATAATGAATATCATCATCTTGTACGAATCTTAGTAGTCAGACAATGCACAATTTTAATAGTTGACTGAGAAAATTGGAAAAACTGGAATCTATTTTGGTGAAAAACATCCACCACACTAATTAATATGACTCAATAAAGAAGAAAAGAAAGAGTTGTAAACTATCCATAAGACTTGAGGATATTACTAAAGGGGGATTGTACGATATGACATCTATGTTAAATGAAAATGGTTCCTCATCATTAAACGATAACCATAATGGTATCGATACTTCTAAATTGACAAGTATTACAAGTATATTAACTACACCAGGGTTTGATACATCTAGATTGCATCCCTTAGCTGGTTTAGAGAAAGGTGTTGAATATATGGAATTAGAAGATGAACAACTATCTACTATGGAAGGTTCCCAAGGTTTGATTCCATCTCGTGGTTGGTCAGATGATTTATGTTATGGTACTGGTGCCGTTTACCTTATCGGTTTAGGTATGGGTGGGTTATCAGGTTTTATTCAAGGTGTTAAAGCTATTCCACCAAATGCATCTGGTAAATTACAATTAAATACTATATTAAATAATGTTACAAAAAGAGGTCCATTCATGGGTAATACTGCAGGTATTCTTGCATTAAGTTATAATATTATTAATTCCAGTATCGATGGTTTTAGAGGTAAACATGATATTGCGGGTTCTGTTGTTGCAGGTGCATTAACTGGTGCATTATTTAGATCATCCAAGGGTATGAAGCCGATGTTATACGCATCTGGTATTGTTGCAGGTACTTGTGGTCTTTGGAGTGGTTTAAAGGACAAGATTCTTGAATAGAGTTTTACTTATAGTAAATTATACCCTTTTACTAACTCATTTCTTATAATTATACAAAAAAAAAGCATAACATTAGTGTCAGTCATTTCCAATAACAGAAAAAAAAAGGTACAATACAATACAATACAAATAAAGATGCAAGAATTAAGAATTGTACTCTTTATATACTAATGTATATATATTATAACTATCACTTGTACATAGTAACGATTTTTCTAATTCACACACATTTACATTTTTACAAATAACTTTCACATGTTTGTTTTATATAAACAGTATTCGAACAAAATCAAATACGATTCCTACCTACACTCGACATCCAATAAAGAAGATATATATCATGTGACTCAAAAACTAATAAGAATAGGATGTGACAGGATCAAGCCCGGCCGTCATTGCCAGCATGATCGCTACCGTTACAGTTATAATATAAGCCACTACTGATGATTCTTACTGATCCATTATGCCATACTCTTCCATACATCCTAAAATACTGAAATACAAGTTAAAATTGCTCTAAATTAAACCATTACCGAGCATTATTAACAAACATTGTTCGTGTCACTTACCATAAGCAATGTACTTTTATGCATAGAGGACCAATTAAAACGGAGAATATGCTTCGTTTGTTTCAGGGGCCCGTACGGAAGTTTCTGAGTTAGGAAACTTCGGAACTACCCAAATGCGCCATCAAATCTTGGTAGAAAAGTACATAAAAGAAAGGTTATGTAAGAAGTTTTTCTGTCATTTAATGTATTGTTTTCAAATCATCTTGTAGGTGTGAGTGATATATCTTGTAGAGTAAGTCAGACAGTAGAAATAGTGTTCTTTTCCCCTTTAGAAAACTGATAATAATATTAATTTTAAGTTCTATTTTTGACTAAAAAAAAAATATAATGAAAATTTTAACATCCCAAGAAATAAACGATCACAGTGCTTACACTTTAAAAGGTGGTTTGCTTGGTTGCACCGCAGGTTTAGCAACCTCTGCACTTTTATTTAGATTTATGCCAAGAAGATTTCCAAGTTTTAAACCAAGTCAAATGACATGGTCCGTTAAGACAGCTATATTTATCACACCACCAACTCTATTAGCTGCTATCTGTGCAGAAGAAGCCTCAAATAAATTCGATGCTAATAAATATTCTGGTACATGGCAAGATGAAGAAGCTCAAGAAAAAATAGCAGCTTGGAATAAATTATCTACCACTGAAAAAACGGTTGAAACTTTATCAAATAATAAATACAAAATTATTACAGGTATATGGGCTACCACTCTATATGCAGCATGGGAAATTGTCAACAGGGATAAAATTATGAATGCCACTCAAAAAGCTGTTCAAGCAAGAATGTATGCTCAATTTATCACAGTTGTCTTATTATTAGCTTCTGTTGGTCTAAGTACATACGAAAAGAAATTGAATCCAAATAAAGATAAAAAAATCGAATCCCAACGTTGGGAAAATGCCTTAAAAATTGCAGCTGAACAAGAAAAAGTGGAAAAGGCACAACAAACAGTTTTCTCTAATGAGGAAAGAAGAGATGCTAAAATCTTCAAATACAAATAAACTTGAACTTAAACTGTAAATTGACATTTTTCTTTAAATCCTTTTTTTTTTTAAATCTTATCTGTTATGAAACCAATTTTAAATTAATAAACCAGTGTAGTTTGTTAATAACTCAATCCTTACAAGTGCACACACTAACATAAGTGCCCTATAGTAATACATTGTTTTTTGATGTCTTCCATCTCACCTCTCCATTTTTTTTTATTTTTACGTACGTTATTTATATAGATAATATAATAATTAATCAATGAATTGAATTGAATCGAATCGAATCGAATCAGCCACAACTAGATCGAACCTCAAGTGACTATCGAAGGCAGAGCAGCATAATATTTTTGGCATATCTCGTAACTTCTGACATACGAATTGACGCACTTCGCCTTTTTTTTTTTTTTGTATCCCCGCTGGCTCCATTTTCAGGGATCTGATCATTGTGATCGACAAACTAACACCAAGGCACTGGGAACTGAGATGTGAATGGCAACTTTATAAAAGATAAATTATCCGAAGTTGCCTTCAAGAATGGTTCCCCGTTATTAGTCTATTTTACATCTACGTTAAATATGCTGTTTTTTTTCATTATATGAATAAGAACACTAAAGTCAATTATTACTTCTTTGAACAGTAGGGATGACTGAAAAGTTTGTCAGAGATAAGGATTATATCAAGATTCAAAGATTAAATTCACCTAAAAATGCTGAAAAGAGGAAAAGTATAGCTGAAACTGATATCGATATAGATAATTTAACATCACAATTAGCTAATCATGATCATTCCAAAGATGAAAAAATTAGTCTAAATATTAACATTGATAATGATAATGATGCTACTAATAATAATGATGATTCTGATTCTGATATTTGTATTGTCAAACATGCAAATTATGTTAAATCTCATTACAAAATTAGATATCGTAACAATAAAGTTATTTCATATTTCGATGACGTAGATTTTGAGTATAGACCAAGTATCTTGGATGGTTCAATCAATGAACCATTTAGAATGAATTTCGAAGGTCCAACTTTAGAAAAAGTTATTAGAATTAAAGAAAAAGCTAAAAGATCACATTTGAAACGTGAAAAATTTCCAGAAATTCCTTATGAAGAAGATGAAAAAGTAAGGGATAATAACGAGGATTCATCTGAATCAAATTCAGCTAGTGAAGACGTACATACACATCTAGTATCTAATTTTTCAGGACTTTATGTTGCATTATGGATGGCAATTGGTTTAGGTGTGTTAAGAGTAATAGTCAATGATTACTTTGATAGTGAAGAAAATTTCCTTAATGGTCAAATTGTTCGTTTCTTACGTAAAGATCTTTTCAAGGTTGGTTTTGTAGATTTAATCATGTATCTTTGCATGTACTTTGTCTTCTTCATTCATTGGTTAGCCAAAAAAAATATTGTAAGGTGGAATGGCTTAGGCTGGAAATTAGTTGCTATTTATGAATTTAGTTTCTTTATTTTCTTCATTTATTTACCTGAACATGTCTTAAATTTCCATTGGGTTGCAAAGATTTTCTTATTTTTACATTCTTTAGTACTTTTAATGAAAATGCATTCATTTGCCTTTTATAATGGTTATTTATGGTCCATTAAAGAAGAATTAGATTTCTCGAAGAATGCTTTGGCAAAATTTAAAGACGCTGATAATAATAATACTGTTGAAAAAGATATTAAAGAAACTTTGCAAAAAAGTTACGATTTCTGTACTTTTGAATTAACATCACAAACATCAGATGAATCTCAAAAGTTCCCAAAAAATATTAACATTTGGAATTTCTTCGAATTTACAATGTTTCCAATTATTGTTTACCAAATAGAATATCCCAGAACAAAATCTATTAGATGGCCTTACGTTATTGAAAAGGCATGTGCCATTTTTGGTACTATTTTCCTTATGGTAGTTAATGCACAAGTCTTCATGTATCCAATAGCCGAAAAAGCAATGATGATAAGAGACACTCCTTGGATATCATTATTTGACAGATTAGCTAGCTGGGTAAGAATACTGATTGATATTATTCCAAGTTTTATTGTAATGTATTTATTTGTCTTTTACTTAATTTGGGATGCTATTCTAAATTGTATCGCAGAATTAACTAGATTTGGTGATAGGTACTTTTATGGTGATTGGTGGAATTGTGTCTCATGGGATGAATTTTCAAGAATTTGGAATATACCTGTTCATAAATTTTTACTAAGACATGTTTATCATAGTTCAATTAGTAGTTTCAGTTTCACAAAGAGTCAAGCAACATTTTTCACATTTTTATTAAGTTCTGTTATTCATGAATTATCCATGTATGTCATCTTTAGAAGATTTAGACTTTATTTATTTATGTTCCAAATGTTACAATTACCATTAGTAGCATTGAGTAATAGTCCAACTTTTAAAAAGAGAACTATCATTGGTAATGTAGTGTTCTGGATGGGTATTTGTATGGGCCCAAGTGTTTTATGTTCATTGTATTTGACGATGTAATTTGTTAACTGAGTTGTTTTTTTTCGATTTACTATAATCAAATTTCTTTAATTATTTACATGAATATTATTATTATACATATATAAAATCTAATTGTGTAAATGATAAGTTTATCTATAAATCTCATCATATGGTCTTGTATCATTAAAGCAACTATCCCAAACTTCATCGACAACTCTTTCTGCGTGTTCTTTATCTTTACAATTTGGATTACCAGTTACACTGATAACAGCTCTTCTCTTAACACAGTTTTGATGACCTCTACTAATTTCAAAACCTAGACCACGTCTCGATAATTCTTGCCAGAACCTACATTCACCACTCAATGAAGATGCTCTGATCTCTGAACAAGCATGATGTTTTAAATTTGTCCAGTCAACATTCCATTTTAAATTGTCATACCAATGAACTAATTCATGACTCAAAGTATCTTCCAAATGCCATTTATTTTTAAATCTATTTTGGCATAACAAGATACCGATTCCTGGATGGAATCCACCACTTTTCCAATCTGGACATGCATCGCAAATAATTTTACTTTCGTCGAATTTAATCAGGGATGCATTTTTTGGATCATTAAAATTTCTTGCATTTTCTAATTTCTTAATCTGTTGAATCATGAATCTGACAGTTGGAGAGTATGTAAGTAACCAGTCACGATCATGATAACACGAAGTGCATTGTTTATTTTGTATTATATCTTTATAATCGGTTTCATATTGTTCTTTTAACTCAGGAGTTAGACCCAGTCCCGTTTTGTATTGAAGACTTCTTCTCCACCATTCGAAACCCTGAGTACTGTCATTTTCAGACCCTTTAGCAGAACCAGACATATATATATCTATACGTAATGCGTATCTATCTATCTCGCACTTTTATTTAGTTTCAATCAGTGTTGTTAATCACTGTTACAACTTTTTTTTTTTCTTGAGATTCTATTTACAATGTAAAAAAAGAGTATTGCTTGTATCTAGAGAATATATATGAGTGATTTGTAATATATACATGTGAGTGTTTTTGTCTCATAGGTCGAGGCCCGGTATGAATACGTCCTTGATTGTAATACCCCTGTTGATGACGTTTTTCTTTTCTTGCTTTTGGACATTTTTTGTCAATTTTGGTTGTTGTTCCTTCTTTTGTGTTTCAATTTGATGTGTTTTCTGTGCTATCAATGCCTGTCTAGCTTCCAGTTCCTGCTGAACAACGGTGTAATCATGTAGCATAACTGCATCGATATCGGATTCGTCCAATATATACTTGGCACCATTGTAATTATGTAAGTAATTTCTCATTAAGGATGGTTTCACTTGCAATACTTGTCCCTTTTTCAGTTGGAACGATGGGAAATCCTTTAAAATCTGCACTCTGACTTTCTTGGTACGTTTTGTCAACGCACTAAGACACGCACTTGTTGGTCTAAACATCGTTCACACCGTATATCTATATCTATCTATATATATTCCATTTGTTCTGTCCCTGACTAACCCTGGCCAAGTAAGTAACTTTCTTATTGTGAAGTTCAATTTTTTTTTTTCCCTCCAGCGAAAATTAAAAAAAACAAGAAAAAAATTATGAAAAGAATCATTAGAAGTAGATATATTAGATAGTCAAGGATACAAGAGCATAGCATAGCATAGCAGATATGAGTGGGGTGAGTGGTAAATTATCGAGTCGTGTGATGAACATGAAGTTCATGCGATTCTCGAAGGATGAGAGCGAGTCGGAAGGTTCCAAGGAAAATACTCCCGTTGAGGATGGTACCAGTGATAACGGCAAGGTTGGATACCGTGATAGTAGTGAATGGTTTGCCAGTGAGATCAAAGACGGCATGGAAAGCAAGAAAAAAAGGATAACTATCAAGAAACGGAAGCCTGTTGCTATAGTATCGCAAAACGTCAGTGTAACGAACTTACAAAAAGACAGGAGCACTGCTACATCAGTAGTGGGACTGGGCAGAAGGGTGTTCGACAATTCTGTCACCAAAGACCAGTCCACTGATGCTACTGGTGAACCCCCAGCAAAAGGTAGCAAGAAACGCGCCTTGGATGCACAAAACAGCAACGACACAGAAGATACAGACGATTACGAACTCGACCGCATGTTCAAGGACAGCATCAGGAAACGCAAAACAAGTAAAACGAGTAAAACAAGTAAAACAACCAAGAAGAACTAAGAAGAACTAGCACTATTGCACTATTACCTTATAATATATTGGCATAGTTGTAGTATAACGCGAAATTCCTCAACGCGACGCGATTTTTTTTGGAACGCAGCTGACTGAAAAAAAAAATTATTTCTTATTGGGATGGCAGGGCATCGATAATAAAGAGTTTGAGCTGAGCTGATCTTCAGTGGAGTGGTCGTTCGTTCACCCCCCAACTTAACTTATTGGTGTTGCACTGCTATATTTGCACCGTCTGGTATGATCCCAGGTTTTAGCGTTTAGCGATATCAATTATACGCAATAGCATATATATATATATGGAAAAAAACAATACAATTACTACTATCTTTAATGTTCTTTTGTTTTGTGATCTTTTTGAAAAATTTGCTGTCACATTAAATTATATCACAACATTCGATGTACAATAAGTCAAAACAACTACATGCATATGAGGCATTGGATGAGATCATTTGCAGGGCAAATGATCCAAATGATCTCGTCACTGTACCATCTCCAGTGATTAATAACAATGTTCATATAAGAAACCAATCTCTACCACTACCTGCAATTATGATTCATGATAATTTTAACCAATTGAATTCAAACATTTTACCTAGTAAAAAAATATCTAAATCAACATCAAAATCTAGATCAAAATCAAAATCATTCATGAATAAAACTTTTATAAATTCAACTTCAAGTTTCCAATTACGTAGCAATCGTTTGAATAGATCACCGCATCAATTTACTATTGAGGAATTTATAGAATCATTAAAATTAAGACATTGCCATAAAGAATACCAAAAGAAACCACCTTATCCTTACGCTTTATTAATTTTATTAGCTTTATTACAAAATAATGAAAATAGATTAACTTTATCACACATTTATGATTGGATTTCAACTCGTTTCCCGTTTTTTAAAAGAACTGAATCAACTTGGCAAAATTCAATTAGACATAATTTATCATTAAATGAAGCATTCATGAAAACAATTAAATCTCCAGATAAAAAAAGTTATTTGTGGGAATTTAACAAAGGTTATGAAACAAAATTTTTTAAAGACTTAAAATTATCATTTAATCAATTGAAAAATATCGTAAATAGTATAGATCAATTTTTTGACATTAAACCAATCATTAAAATAGACACTGTAATTCAAAAAGTAGATTTTAATCCATTACCAACTCCACCAACGACAAATGATCATTCTTTAATCATGGGTCTGGCACCCGCTTTTGATATAAACACATCATTTCCAACAACAAAAAATAATAATACTTTACATGTACCAAATAGAAAACCTTCAATTATTATCGGTGAAGATAACGTAATTTGTAATATAGATGAAAAATTGGATGCTTTAAGGACTCCAGAGTTCAAAAATCATGAATCTATTGTTGGTTCACCATTAACCCCAACAAAATTAGAATCAATTCAATATTCCAATATGATTTTCTTTAAAATTTGGAATCAGGATGATAGTTTCTAAAAACAGAAATTTTTTAAACTATTTCATAAAAATATTACTTCCCATTTACATAGATCTCATACATCCTAAGGGCATTCTGGCATCTATTAGCATACAAAATGTACAATTGTAAGCACACATGTAAATTTATATAAAGATAAATAAGCCTTCTTTAATTGCATATCAAATTTTCGTTCTTTGATGTTTATTATCTCTCTAGAATTAAAAAAACTTATATATAATCGATAGAGAATTTTTTCTGTTTTATTAGCATATTATATATTCACTGACCCTGTTTCAGATGCTGTATGTTTACCTATTAATGTAGTTTGCTCAAAATAGTTACTTGTAGCGTTATTTGATCTTCTCTTTGCATTTAAATCTAAAACATATTTGACAAATTTTGAATGAAGGTCATTAACATAAACGTATTGTAATAATATAGCCAATAGAACAATAAATATGAACTTTGAAACAATATTGAACAAACTTTCCGAAGCAGATAATGATAATGAATAATTCTGCGGCACTGATATAACATGCACTGTGTTGGCAGCGGAGACACTTGCAACCAACTGAGAATCTGGAGAAATAACCACTTTGATAATTGCAAAACTATGGATTTGTTTAAATATCTTACCAATTTGTAAACTGTTTAATTTGATTAACATTAAAGAATTATCGTTTGTTGAAATAACAGCCAATAAACCCTTTGCATCAATGTCCATCGATGTTATACCTTTGTAAATTTTAGTAATCGATTTTGACTTAACAATGATGGCTTTACCACTCTTAAAACCAATTGAAATTAATACAATACCTGAACCTGTAATTAAGGAAGCGGCTATAATTATGGAGTTATCATTTACAAATCTAATTTTTGATAAGTTCCAATCAGGATCAAAATCAATATTTCTGGAAACAGATTTACCAGTGACAGTTGATATAATCTCTAATGAATTTTTGGTAATATAACTAATTAATTTACCATTTGGTGAGAATTGTAAATCTTTAATTTCTCTGGTGCTTTCAATTTCGTATTTTTCAGACATATCTATTGGATCAATAATTCTCAAAGTAGCAGGTTCACTTGATGATGCGATAGCAGCTATAGAACCATCTTTTTGAATATTAACCAATTTTGTGTATTCATTAGGATCATCGCTTTTATCGAAATCAAGACCTTCAATGAATTTCAAATTATACAATTTGTCATCCGACCTTTTTGAGTATTCAAATTTTCTAACATGTCTGTTACCTCTACCACTAGAAATCTTTTCACTATTTTCATTACAACCAACTAATATTATACCATTATTAGCATCCAATGTCGTGGGGGAATCATCCTGAGGATCTAATTCATATTCATCCAATTTTTTAATCTCTAAACTCTTATCATGTGTACCTGCCAAGTGAGTCTCAATATCTAGAGTACTCAACTTGTTAGGGATACCGTTTTTACCTTCACCACCACCACCAGCGATCAGCAAAACTTGGTTGTCCAAAAATTTAGCACCATAAACTGGATATTTTGCGTTAAGGATAGCGGTTGCAAATTTCATATTGGTGAATTATTAATATAAAGACAGGATGATAGATCAAACCTATAAGTCAAAATCAATCGATAGTATACCTAATCACTGTCTATTTATTGTTTTTGTAACAGATAGGTGTTTCAGAGCACAATGAAAAATTGTCCAGCCTTAAATTTTTTTTCCCTTTGACTTCGCTAATCGAGAATCACAAAATATATTTAACTGATATGAATACTGACTAAGTGAGACAGAACAATAGAACAACATAACAAACAGATTAATATATACATGTCTATTGTTTGATATTTTTAATGGAACGTACAAGAAAAGTTTTATCTATTCAGTCGCATGTGGTGCATGGATATGTTGGGAATAAGGCTGCTGCATTCCCTTTACAATATCGTGGATGGGATGTAGATGCATTGAACACAGTTCAGTTTTCCAATCATCCAGGATACGGTTCCTTCAAAGGATTTAGATCTCAAGTCGATGATCTGCATCAGATAATAGAGTCCGGTCTGGTTAATGGTTTACAAGTTAAATATGATGTTATACTCACCGGATATTTACCCTCTGTTGACTCATTGGAAAACATATGTGAATTAGTTAACAAAATATGCATGAGAGATGGTATACATTGGGTGCTGGATCCGGTGCTGGGTGATAACGGCAAACTTTATGTGGATGTAGAATGTGTTGCTATTTATAAGAAGATATTATTCAAGAGTAAAGTTTACCTTACGGTACCAAATCAATTTGAGATGGAAACTTTAACTGGGATCAAAATTGTTGACATGAAATCGTTGAAACAAAGTTTCCAACAATTCCATGAATTATACCCTGGTGTGGAAAGAGTCGTTGTAAGTAGCATTGATTTCACTGCGAACAACACTACCACAAACGATAAATACATGGTAGCCTTTACACAATCACCAAATTTCGATGACATACAATACTACGAAGCCAACAAGATACATGCCCAGTTCAGTGGCAGCGGAGACCTGTTCTCTGCATTACTTATAGACATGTTATTCACCACAGACAGCGAGACACCCACAGCAACCTTGGCAACTGCCATCGGTAAATGTCTCTCCCTCACTCACCAAATACTGCATCGCACGTACGAGTTAGCCATCCTATCGCATAATGCAACAACAGCAAACGAAATACCACACATCAACGACCTCAGACTCATACAATGCACAGACATACTCCAAACACACACCATCGACGTCCCAATAGCCTACCGATCACATTATATCTAACAGATTGATTGCCCTATCCAAAGCTCTGAAAAGACGCGATTTTTGAAATTAAAAAAAAAAAAGTCGCGTGGATCTCAAATCTGGGAATTTGTTCACTGAATAGATCGTTTAGGTAATCATCACTTGACTGAGAGACAGTGAGACAGGTTGTGTTCCGGTTTATTATATATTACGATATTTAATTAGGTATTGTTCATTTGTTTCTGTCCTTTTTTTTTTTCGATAATTTTGCTTGGAAGTAGCATTAGAGATACGAAGAGATACCTACCAGATTTGTCCAAGGAAACAATGTTGTTGCTTAACTCATTTATTGCTTATTTGATTGTTATGTGTACGTTGGCACTATCTGCACCATCTCCTACAAAGACTGATGAAAAAATTTATCCACCAAATCCACCAGCTACCCACCATGTCTTGATGGGGATCAAGTATTTTGATGAGTTGGCCAAAAAGGAACAAGTTGGTGAAGTTATTATAGATTTATATGGTACTATTGTACCATTAACTGTTGAAAATTTTGCTACAATAGGTACAGGTTTTAGAATTACATTGGATCCCAAAGGTGAAACTACTACAGGCATTACTTATAAAAATACTAAATTTACAAAAGTTAAGAAAAATGATATTATTGAAGGTGGTGAAGTATTACCAGGCATTTCATCATTCTCTATATACGATATTACTTTCCCAGATGAAAACTTCTTTCTAACTCACGACAGACCAGGTAGACTTTCGTTGGTTAACGATGGTAAAGTGGATAATAATGATTCAAGATTTTCCATCTCAATGAATCCAGAAGGTTCTCCTGAATTAGATCAAAAAAATGTTGTTTTTGGTCAAGTCATTTTCGGTTACGATAATTTAGAAAGGATTCAATTAACTAAAGTTAACAATATGTATAAACCAGAACACGATGTTACTGTAGTTTATGTAGTCGTCGATAAATTAATGATTGGCGATCTTGAAAAAGCACAGCAAGACTATGTAGATAATTTAGCCAAATTCGAAGATGGTGACTTATCTGTTGGTGTTAAATTACCTCCAACGTTGGCTGAATTGAAAAAGGCCAGAAATTCAGAAGAAAGAGAAAGATTAAGAGATTTGAAGATCGAACAATACGATCATCCTGCTTTAAAGGTCGGTCTAGGTATGGTAGGTTTATCAGTTTTATACTTCATCTTAAGACTTAGAAAAAGAGTGATTTCAAGATCTTCTGCTACCTCAGGTTCTAATGGTAATGTCGTATCTCTAAGAAATGATTGAGGCTTATCAAAATAAACAACAACAACAACACAAAAGTAAAAAGAATGAGAAATGAACTTTTGTATAATGAAAAATAATCCTTCTCAGAATCTTTGTCAGTATGTTTTAAGTATATCCATTTCTGGTAAATATATACATATACATCTACACATGTACATTAAGTAGTTTAAGATATGTTTACGAAATTACATTATTAAGTAAATCGTTAATATTTTCTTTATTCAGATACTTCCCGATTAGTACAAGTTTACTTTCATTAATATTAGGTTGCAGTTCCCCAAGCATAACATCAAACGTATCTCTGACACCTTGTAATACTTTAGCTTGTCTATTAGCTGGATCTTCACCAATAAGTATCAAACCTTTCGTTCTTTGGATTTCCCAATCTTCATTCTCAGGTTGTTTGAAATCATTAGACACACCAAAATTCTTCCATAATAATACTTGCAAGAAATTTTTGATAAAATTCTCATATTCTTTTTCATCCTTGAATGGTTTAAATTTCAACACAATCGTGGACATTCTTGGATCATGCAATGTTGGTCTCTCTTCGATTCGTTTTGCCTCCAATATCTTATCATTTGTATCATCATCATTGTAATGATCATATTTTATTTCAACAGAATTATAAGCATGTATATCTAAGACATGATCTAACGGAACGTCACTATATTTAGCTTCATATATTGGTGCAATCGCATTAATTTCCCGGATTCTTTTTTCAATTTGCTTGATATAGTTATTCTCTCTGATTTCGATTCTATCAACCTTATTTAGAATTATTTTATCTGCCATAGCAATTTGAAAATGTGCTATAGTTAAATTGTCATCCTGCATAACATTGTCACCATGCCAGTGTGTCTCTGGAGAAATATCATCCAAACATTTTAAGATATGTTCACTATCTAACACTGTAATAATTCCATCTATATAAACATTACTATTCAAACCTTCATCTTGCCAAAACATTTTAGCAATTGGAGCTGGATCAGCAATACCAGACGTTTCTAATAATATATAGTCAATTTTACCTGGTGATCTCTCCACCATATCCTCAATGGCTTTCACACCTACATTCTTCAAAGAACAACATAGACAACCGTTACCAAGATCCAGCCATTCCTGATATGAAGATGATCCATTTTTAATTGTCATGGCTTTTTCAATTTCACTAGAATCACCGAATTCATTTAATATCACTGCTATTTTTTTATCTGAACCCTTTAGTGCAATTTTCTCTAAAAGTGTAGACTTACCTGAACCCAAATACCCAGTGATAATCGTAATAGGTATCTTCTTCTTTGGATTATCACTAGAATCCCTATTAGTATTACTGGCCTCGATGTTTTGCCTGTTCACCCTTTCAATCTTAGCATCGCTAACTAGGTTTATACCACCGTCATTCTTCACAGCACTTAAGATCTCACCTAGGTTTCCCTCAGAACCGGTCACCAAACGAGGCATCTCACCATCCTCTTCTTCGTTGTATTTAAAGTTTTTCAAGGCAGACATCACTGTAATACTAACTTCTTAGCTCTCTATCACTTGCTTCTCATCGATGTATCTGTCAGAAAGCAACAATGCAAGATATATCCCATAAATAAATTACGGATGATGGGCATCATATACGAATGCTAACCTAATGACATTATTAGCACATACAAGCATAGCACAAGACAAGCACAGCACAAGACACCTTTATGTGCCACCCACCCACTCACTATACACATCTCGTGAAGGTTACGATGTTTTGTGGATGTTAATGGAACAATTTGAGCCATTTATAGCCATTTATATAGCCGTTTCATTATGTAATTTGACGCACGGCTGTTAAGGTTGCTGCGTCGGGTGTTAACGAACAAACTGAAAAATTTTGAGCAATGGGTTATTTAAAGTGTATGATATTAGGAAAGAGGTTTTATTTTTATTTTGTCGTGTAATCTGTTGGTTGTTATATCACTCAGATAGCTGGATTTACCACTCTATTGTGTATTATTTTGTTTGAACTATGGCTTGGACTTTCTTAGAATCTGCGTTATTTGTTGTAGCTTCTCTGCATTTGTTTAAGGCTCCCTTTACAAAAGTTGAAGAAAGTTTCACTATCCAAGCTATCCATGATATACTGAATTATGGGGTATTAGATTTGTCCCAATATGATCATTTGCAATTCCCGGGTGCCGTCCCAAGAACTTTTATTGGCGCTTTAATTATTGCTGCTTTAACTAAACCATTTGTATTTGTCTCTAAATTCTGGAATGGTGATGTTCTCTCATCTACACAGTTGGAGACACAGTTATTAGCAAGATGTATGATTGCCGTCACTAATTGTCTATCGATTATTTATTTAAAAGAACAGTTTCAAAAACTGGTAGATAGAGAATCTGGTGCTGCTTTAGATGAATATGGTAACAAGAAAAATGCAAAAGTTGCTGACGATTATTCTTTTACAAGTGCAGGTAATTGGTTTTTATTATTTTTCATGTCAAGTTTCCATATGATGTTCTATAGTTCAAGACCTTTACCAAATTTTGTTATTGCGTTCCCATTAACTAATATCGCTCTAGCAATGATTTTAAAAGGTTCTTATAATTTGGCTATCGCTATCCTGGCGTTTGCTGCTATTACCTTCAGACTAGAAATCACTGCTTTAGGTGTAGGCATCACATTATTCAGCATCTATTTTAAAAAAATATCCGTATTAAAAGCCATTAGATTTGGTTTAATGGGTTTATCCTTTGGTATCACTGTATCTTTAACCATAGATTCGTACTTCTGGCAAAATTGGGGTATTCCTGAAGTTGAAGCATTTGTCTTTAATGTTATCGAAGGCAATTCTGCTGTGTGGGGTACAGAATCTCCATTTGCATACTTCAATAAATACATCCCAATGTTATTTTTACCTCCAACAGCCCTATTATTAAATTACTTCTCATTAAGATTTGCTCCATCTGAACTAAAAATTGTCGCATTCGCAAGTTACTTCCATATCTGTATCTTATCGTTACAACCACATAAAGAATGGAGATTTATTGTTTATTCAGTACCTGCAATTATGTTATTAGGTTCTGTATCTGCCGCTTACTTATGGGAAAACTTTAAAGTTGAAACTTTGATGAATGTTATATACTTAGTTCTGCTACCATTAACTCCAATCTCGTCCTTCCTTTTGTCAATGCTATTCTTATACATTTCAAGAATGAATTACCCAGGTGGCGATGCTCTACTATCTTTCAATGGTTATATCATAAATAATAACATTACTGACGTTAAAGTTCATATTGGTGTTCCTCCTTGTATGACAGGTGTCACACTTTTTGGTGAATTAGATCATGACGTATATAATGTCACTTATGACAGAACCGAAGATGTTCAAACTTTGGAAAATTTATGGTCAACTTTTGATTACGCTATTTTAGCCCAATCATCCATGGATCAACTTGGACTTAATAACGCAAAAAATAACGAATGGGAATTAATTGACTCAACGCCAATGTTTATTGGTCTAAATTATACATATATTAATGACCTTTTCTTCAATGAACAGAGAAACTTACCAGAAATTTTCAGAGTATCGTTTATGAATCGTACATTTGTTCCATTCTTTGATGATCTAGTAGAAAACTCTTTGATAAAATCAGATATCTTTTATACTTATAAAAGAATTGACGAAAATTAATTATAATATATTTATTAAAATAGATGTAAATAATTAATATGTATGAAATCAAATCTATAATGCTATTACACTTTTCCTTTTGCAATAAAAAGAACCATGCTGGAGAGGAACGGAAACTGTTTCATTTAGAAACAACCACTTCAGTATTCATTATTATCGCCCATCTGTTCGGAATCACCAAAAGCAATATCCCGAATTTCAATAATCCATGGGTCCATCAGTAATTCCACAGAAGTCGCTCTTTTGTTTGGATCTTGAATCAAACATCTCTTTAGAAAATTTCTACCCGCCTCGGAGACTTCATCCTTAGCTGGCAAAGGTGGAATTTGACCGGCTGCAACATGATACATAACAGCCCATTCATTATCAAGATTACTCCACGGTCTTTTACCAGTAATCATTTCTAGTACTACACAACCTAAAGACCATATATCGTCAGCTCCAAATCTGCCCTTATTCTCAGATCCAGCAATTGTCTCTGGTGCCATATACATCGGTGTTCCCAGCATATTATGCTTATTTTCTTCATCCTTTTTATGTTCACTGGTACTAGATGAGTCCATTATTTCAAGGCTGTTATTAGAAGTGCTAGTTCTTTTTATGGAACGATTCTTAATAATCTTTCTTGCTGCACCAAAATCGACATATTTTATAATACCATTGAAATCAAGTAATATATTTTCTGGTTTAATATCCCTATGAACAACACCCGATTCATGAAGATATGCCAACCCTTCTAATAGTTCAAGGGTATATATCTGAGTTACCATCTCATCTTCAAAACGACCATGTTCTAATAGGGATGCTAATGAGCCACCTTCACAGCACTCCATAAATATATTAACTTTGTCTCTATGCACTTCAACACCATAGTATTGAATAATATTTGGGTGGTTCATCATTTCCAAGACACTCATTTCTTCCTTTAGCGAGGGGAATATATTTTCCATAGTTTTACTGTCTTGGATCTTAATTTCTTTAACCGCTAAAATATCACCGTTATCTAGATTTACAGCAGAATATACTGCACCGAAAGTACCACCTCCAATAAAATTCCTCTTTTGCCATCTAATTGAAACATTAGAAATAGAGGAAGCTAATGTAGTTAAATACTTATCTGTCTTAACCGTCACATCGAGAACTTTGCCAATTTGATGTGGATTAATCCTTACATTTTCTTCAAGCTTTGAAATCGATTTTAATCTTAATTTTGAGTTTATCTGCAACATCGTATCAACATCAAAGTCGTCAATCATTTCAACATTAGCTCTTGTCTGTTGGTGAGCTTTCTCAACCTCATTTACTCTTGCTCCCATGACATCAAAGTGAGATATTAAAAGGGACATACAAGCGGCAATCTTTTGTTTCAAAGATTTAAACTGATGTTCGTCCAGTACCAATATATTTAAACCAGTTATTATTTGGAGCGTAAATTCCATGGCTGTTACACACCATCTAAATGTTTTTGGATCGGTTGGATCACAATCTTCTACCAAATAAGTTAGCCAATCTACACTTAACTTAACCATAAGAAGTATAATAAGAGATTTCTTTTCATTAGAATGTACTGTAGTATTCAAAAACACATTACAAAAATCTCTCACAAATAAAAAGATACCATTCAAAAAGTCCTTCTTTTTGCATAACGGTTTAAATTTTTCTATCATAATAGGGTAGTTAGTTAGAATATTATGCGTGCAACTGAAATGCATTTTATTAATTCTTGAAAGGGACATTTCTATGTTTTCTGAAAAACATTTTCTTTCCACGAATGATGCAGTGGAACCCAAAATCTGTTGAAATCTATTACATTGATATTCCAAAGCATAACAAGATCCTTGATTAACAAGTGTAATTGTATTAGTTCCATAATTCCTTGCTGGGAATTCCTTGAATTTAATCTGACTTTTTGACGATAGGTTATACATTTGACCCTCCCATAGTAAAGGTTTATCCGGAATCAATACCAGTATATAGCCTAAAGAATGTAATCTTATTTCAAGTTCGAATAACTCTCTTTCAGCATCTTCAACTGGAGAACTGTTTAATGGCAAACCTACAGTTCTTTTTGATTGACTATACTTCTTATTAATACGCTTATTAATTTTATTAATGCTTTGTGTTTTCAGAGGTTGCTCTGAATTAATTTCATGTTCATTAGTAATATCATTTGAATTACCTATGTTATGATAAGGTACCCCCTCATCATCCTTATGTTGACGTAGTAGTAACTCAGGATCTCTTTGAACCTTTAATGCATTATAAATGGACAAACTATTCTCAATACTCAATTTTGGAATCAAGTCACTTCCAATATCTGAACTGTTTAGAATTTTCATCAAAGTTTCATCATCAACACCAAGTAGTTCGCTACTACCAATTAAATAAATACCATTATCTTCTAATTGTCCACCTGAATATATCAAAAAATGGTCAGAATTCTGCAAAGAAGTTAACAGTGTATCAGAATCATCAATTTTAAAGGTCGCAGAGTTCTCAAATGCCTTAGTAATAAGATTACTAAACCTGTTTAACTTTCTTTTCATGGAACCAGAATTATCCAAATTATGTGTCAACAGTTTTTCTGCATCTTGCGGTTCAAGTAAATCTAAGGTCTTATCTTCGTGAAAATTTAGGTTTGAATTTAATCTTTGCAATAAACGCAATGTTAACTTCGAAAAGCCATTGGCAATAACAATTGCAGCACCATCAATATATGGTCCAACATTTTTCAATTCATCCCAGTATTTTATAAGACTTTCGGATTCTCTGAATGAATTATTAATTTGATCGGAATTGTCTAGAATCTTAAGCTGAACTAATATATACAAATAATGAATGGCTTCAACTACTGTTTTGTCAAATTCTGGCTCTAATTCGATAGGAAA
>PPOH02000228.1:185153-198430 GCA_003708465.2 Kazachstania kunashirensis
TTATTTTATTAAGAATTTAATCTTTGCAATAAACGCAATGTTAACTTCGAAAAGCCATTGGCAATAACAATTGCAGCACCATCAATATATGGTCCAACATTTTTCAATTCATCCCAGTATTTTATAAGACTTTCGGATTCTCTGAATGAATTATTAATTTGATCGGAATTGTCTAGAATCTTAAGCTGAACTAATATATACAAATAATGAATGGCTTCAACTACTGTTTTGTCAAATTCTGGCTCTAATTCGATAGGAAAAGGCCAACCTATAGAATATTCCATTAAAGTGGCCTTAAGCTGTACAGAAAGTCTAATATATGATGTGAAATCATCAATCATCTGATCAATCATCATCATTGTGGGATTTTGAAGTTTCTTCGCATATTCAATTCTTAATAAAATAACTGCCTTAATTAGTTTAATCGGAAATAATAATAAAGATGATAATTCATCGTTAGAATATATCAAATTCATTTCTTTCAGTAGTTCCCTATTATTTAAATAGAAAATTTTAGCTTTTAAAATACCGGGTGCCAGTGGGAAGAATATTTTCTTTTGGAAGATTGTTTCAATATCTCGTTCCTTAATTAACAACTCAGTGAATTTTTCTCTTTCATTTTTAAGATCATTTTCGAAGAAATTAGCTAAATCGTTTATACCAATCCATTCTTCCAAAAGTGTTTTCTTACTTTTATAATTTTCAATAGAATTTTGCCAACCAATTAAGCTCTCCACCCTAAGAATAAATTCTTGAGTATTCGTTATCGGTTTATCCACATGTAATTTTTTCATATTTGGCCAGAGGTTAATAGCTCTAAAATATTTTTGTAGAAAATTATTTACAATCGTTTCTGATTGACCTCTTGATACTCCTTCTTGTATTTTGAAAGCCATAATTTCAGCAAAGAATGAATCCGTATTATCTCTTAAAATTTTAAGAGATCGTTCTTGGTCATCTTTGGATCTACCATTCATCCATGCCCTCAATTCCAACCAGATATCATCTGCATATTGAAGGTTTGAGTCAATTCCACTTTTTTCCTTCGCCAGTTTCGTTTTTTCACTTCTAACTATATCACCTTTCAAAACATTGGTTAACATAGTTAACCATTCAAATCTATCAGCAACCTTAGACTGATGAAATAAGTTCTGAATGATCTCCGTAAGCTTCATGTTGCTGCCAAAATTATCAATACCTTCAACTTTGCTTAGTTCATTTAATATTTCTATAACAAACTGGTTTTCTGGATCTATACTATTTAACCATTGCAGTTTATTTAGAATATACAGTGGACTAATTGAGTTTGTATTCGATTTACGATGTGTTCCTAGATCACTTATATTGACATCATATACATAGTTTTCGTGATCCACAGGCTCATAGTCTTTGAGTTTCAGGAGTCTATCAATGTTTATATCAAATAATTCATTAGAATCATCACTTCCCCTATGGTTATCATTTTCGTTTTCATCCTCCTCATCTAGTTCTATTGGGGGCATACTGACTGTTTTTGTATAGTAATCATCATCAGTAATCAATTTTTTCATACCTTCCAAATATTTCTTTTCGTTTAAAATATATTGTCTTTCGAAAAGTCTTTGATTACTCAAAAATTTCCCAGAAGATAATGCCTGTCTTGATAAAACTTTATTATTTAAATTGAATAAGTCCTCATTGCTATTGTCCATTTGGAGTGAAGCTGTTCTATCTTGAAGCGACAACGTACTTGTTTTAGAAGAATGCGTAGGTGAAACGAATGAATTTGCTACAAAGGATCTTCTTTCAGGCGTCATCGAAACGAATGGATTAGAATCTGAAAATGTAGGATTTTCATTGTATTCAGATTTTAATGATGATACATTAGATTGTTGAAATTGCTTTTGCGAAGAAAGTTTCGGTAAATTCGATGTTGTCACACTGTTCAGACCCTGCATGATATTGGGTATAGATGGCCTTCTACTTGAATTCGATGAAGATGATGGTGTCAGCAATTTGTGACCGTTCGAATAAGAGAGCCTACGATATTGAATATCTTTATCAAAAGTGCTTGAACTTGCAGCATTTTGTGAAATTGATTTAGCTGTTAAGGTTGCCTTTCTTGGTAAATCATAAGAATTGCTCGATTTTCCAGGAGGATCTGGTGAATTATTCGAACTTGAGCTTAAGTTAATCATAGAAACCGCAGATCCTAGCCCAGTAGTATTTAATGGGGATATTGTGCGGTTCATTTTATTTGAACTTGTATTTGCATTACCCTTGGATTCAATGGAAGAATACTTCTCAAAATTTTCAGCACTGGATATGGAATCTTCCTGCTCAGACATATTAGTTAACTAATGTCTATAAATATTAATTGAAACTATATGCCGCGTAGCTATGTTTAAATTTGTAAATGAATCGACTTGTTTGTAAGAGATATAAATAAACAACACACCAATAGAATTGGCAATTTCCAATAAATATGAAGTAAAATTACTACTTTTAATTCTATGCCAATCGAAATCGAATAGCCCTTCGATATATATCTTATTCTCGATACGTTTTATGTATGTTATTTTTAGCTGCTTTTTGTTTGTAATTTCAGATGAGGGCAAAAATATTGAAATAGGTTGAACTCGGATGAAGTTAATACAGCACCTATAAACAATTTAGATCACATAAAAAAGAAGTATATTAAAAAAATATTTTTCAGATCCTCCAACAATATTTTTTTTGTTAATCAACTGCTGCCTAATGGAATTGGATGAATGTTTAGAGAAGTTGTACAAGGGCCAACTGTTGCCTGAGGTGACAATTAAAGCACTTTGCTTTAAAATGAAAGAAATGTTAGTGAAGGAGTCCAATGTGATACATATCCAAACGCCAGTTACCATTGTAGGCGATATGCATGGTCAGTTTCATGATATGTTAGAAATGTTTAGTATTGGTGGCCGTGTTCCAGATACCAACTACTTATTTCTAGGTGACTATGTAGATCGTGGTTTATATAGTATTGAAACAATAATGTTATTGATTGTACTGAAACTGCGGTATCCCAATAGAATCCATTTTTTGAGAGGTAATCATGAATCCAGGCAAATTACACAAAGTTACGGTTTTTATACTGAATGTTTAAATAAATATGGTGGTAGTTCAAAAGTTTGGAATTATTTAACAGACGTGTTTGATTATTTAGTATTGTGCTGTATTATCGATAATGAGATATTCTGTGTACATGGTGGATTATCTCCTAACGTTCAAACAATTGATCAGATAAGAATTATTGATAGATTTAGAGAGATACCGCATGATGGTGCAATGGCTGATTTAGTTTGGTCAGATCCAGAAGAAAATAATAATGTCAGTATTGAGAATGGAATCGATCCAAATAATCCTGATGAGTTCTTTAAAGAGACGTCAAACCATTTTCAAGTGTCTCCAAGAGGTGCAGGTTACACATTTGGGAGAACAGTTGTAGAAAAATTTTTAGAATCAAACAATATGTCAAGGATATATAGAGCACATCAACTATGCAATGAAGGTTATCAGGTCTATTTTGATGGATTAGTTACAACAGTCTGGTCTGCACCAAATTATTGTTACAGGTGTGGTAATAAAGCTTCGATATTGGAATTATACAGTACCAATAAATATTACTTCAATGTGTTTGAAGAGGCACCAGAGAATAAACTATTGAATGAGAATTTCAATACCATGTGTGATAACTCAACAAATATGACAAACAACATTATATCAGACTACTTCATCGAGGACGACACCAACGAGGATGATGAATCTTCGATGAGAGGTGTCGATATATTTTCTGAAGAATACCAGGCCAAATCTGCATCAATGAGAAGTGTTCAATACTTCTTATAAGGGAAGATAGAACTTTTTTAGATTACAAAATCATTCTTAGAACTACCAGAAAAAGTACATTCCTATATATTCACATTTATACTTATATATATATAGCATCTTTGGCAAACGTATTACTCGTTTATATTCCTAATAAATAATTTATAAATAGTACAATTCTAAATTCGTATTATCATGGATTTCATAGTCTCCTAATGAAATATGATCCTTCAACACACTACCACCTTTCTGTAATACAATCTTATTTGCCTGCGTGCTTAATTGAACTGCCAATATCTTCTTGAAATCACCTATCAGGTCATCATCTAGACATTTCACCCTAATCTTCTTCCCAAGACGATCGTTTACGAGCACTTCAATCATACTCTTCAGCTTATCTTTCTTGTTATCCTGTCACTTTGCTTGATATTCTCATTGAAAGCGGTTCGTAAATTACAAAGTTTATTGCTTTGCCTTGAGAAAATCGAGTCTAACAGGATGGCCTTCGATAGTTTAATTTTTGTGATTTTAACACAGAACTGTATTTTAATAGAAAGATACATAATTATATCGAATTAACGTATCAAACAACGTTTCATTTGTTTAGCTGAGTTTGCAGATGGAGCCATTTCGAATTCTGTTCATAGATTCCTATGACTCGTTCACTTACAATGTGGTAAGGTTGATCGAGGAACAATCCACAGCCTCGAGACCCGTCGAGGTTACAACCATCCATAACGATACGTTTAGTGATGTTGACGAACTAGCAAAGTATTTACCACTCTTTAAAGGTGTTGTTTTGGGTCCTGGTCCTGGTAATCCACTTAATGGTTCGCAGGACATCGGTATTATCGAACAATTGTTTAAGGACCCAAGACTTGATCATTTTCCAATTTTGGGGATTTGTCTGGGATTTCAGGCTATGTGTTACTCACAAGGTTCATCCATAGAAATATTAGATACTATCAAGCACGGACAAGTATATCCTATTACATTGGATTCTAATAATAGCAGTGAATTATTTGAAGGTTATCCAGAGAGTTTCAAATCCACTAGATATCATTCACTCCATGTGACAAATGCCAAAACATCTGACCGTATAATCCCACTTGCATATACCAATGATGAGAATGGAAAATTGTTGATGGCAGCAAAAATTGATGCAAAACCATGGTATGGAGTTCAGTATCATCCTGAGTCATGCTGCTCTGAATTAGGCGAAACACTAATTCATAATTTCTTAAACATCGCCCATTCTAACACTGAAAATGATTCTGATATTACTCGTTTATCAAAGGAGGATATTGAGAAACTAAATGGCTTAAGAAAGACCATCGATTTGAGTTCCATATATGACAAATCATCATGTGAACATGAACAAGATGTCTATATTCAGTCATATAAGGTGACAAAAGACTCAAATTTTACATTTCTGTTATCCGATAAGATTCAAACAGACGCTTTTATTCTAGCTTCATCCTCAATCAGTGCTAATCGTGGTGAGTGGTCAATAATTGCATTACCTACAGAAAATTCACGTGTATTTACTCATTATGATTCAATTGGGAAAAGTACGATTTATAACTGGCAAGATAGTAACTTAAAGATACGTGATCTGACTAATGCATTAAAATCTCCAGATTCTGTTAATAACAATACTCTAACAGTGATCAATCAAGATAAGAATTCATTCTGGGATACTTTGGGTAAATATATGAAAGATCGCATGATAAGTAGTCATAAAGATATTCCCTTTATTGGAGGGTTAGTTGGTATACTAGGATATGAAATGGGTTCATACATTCATTCTGACGTATATGACGAAACAGGAATGCCAAGACCTGATGCAAAACTTGTATATATTGAGAACAGCATCGTTATTAACCATCAAACAGGTAATTTATATGCTATTTCGTTAACCGATACCTTCCCAAGTGATATCAGGGAAATATTAAAAGATATTAGCGACATTCCTGGTTCTATTAAATTAAGTTGGGAGAATTCATTGCCAGATGAAATTACGTATGATATCACCATGCCAAATAAGAATGATTACATGGAAGCCTTCGATAAATGTCAGGAATATATGCATAAGGGTGATTCCTATGAAATGTGTTTAACCACACAGACAGCTGTAAATCCTTCCAAGAGACTTTCAGCTTGGAAAATCTTCAAGGTATTGGTTCAAAAAAACCCAGCACCTTTCTCTAGTTTTTTCCAATTTAATGATATTGTTGACAGTGCAGATGATGTTTTATGCCTTATTAGTACATCCCCAGAACGTTTCGTTAAATGGAACTCGGATTCATGTGAATTGAGACCTATCAAGGGTACAGTTAAGAAATCTGATGAAATGACTATTGAAAAAGCTACGGAAATACTTAAATCACCTAAAGAATTCGGGGAGAATTTAATGATTTTAGATTTAATACGCAATGATTTGTATGAATTACTACCAAATGTTAGCGTCGAAGAATTCATGTCAGTTGAAGAGTACAGAACAGTATACCAATTGGTTAGTGTTGTTAAGGCTTATGGTTTAAATGAATCAATTTATTCTGGTATCGACATTCTAAAGTATTCGCTACCACCAGGTTCTATGACTGGTGCGCCAAAGAAGATAACTGTAGAGTTATTGCAAGATGAAATCGAAAATAAGATCAACAAACACATCAATAAGGGATCTAGAGGTATATATAGCGGTGTTACAGGTTACTGGTCAGCCAATGGGAATGGTGACTGGTCTGTTAACATAAGATGTATGTATTCATACAACAACGGTGATACCTGGCAACTGGGTGCCGGAGGTGCTATCACCGTACTCAGCACACAGGAGGGTGAACTAGAAGAAATGTACACCAAACTGGAAAGTGCATTGCAAGTGTTCATGTAAATAACCAATTGCACAACCTCATATCGCTCATAGCTATATAATGATTGTATAAAACTACTGTAATTGAATATATTTTATCATTTATATATATTGTAACAAAGCCCTAACCGACATGTGCACGAACCCCAATTATTATACAAGAAAAAAAAAGATAAAAAAGGAGATACAAAATGACAAGTAGTCAATCAACACAAGTAAAAGATTGAGGATTGAGACGAGATTAGGTGAAACATTCAATTTAGACGTATTATATCGTATTATATTGATACTGATTTTACACTGCGATTTGATTCATTTGTTTTAAAGGAAAGATATATAGTGCCTAAAGTTTAACTTAGTTTGTGTTCTGTTATACTTATTTTTACCATTAATTTGATTTAGGATATAAATACGATAGGTCATAATTATTTATTTATTTTCATTTTGCATTGAAAGATATTGATAATCTAGCTGAAATATTAGAAATATATTTTTAATTGAGAAAAAATTGGAACATTTGAAATAGAAACAAAAAATATTCCTATATAAAATTTGATAAAATGACTACAACGGTACCAAAAGTGTTTGCATTCCATGAGTTTTCTGATGTAGCAGAAGCTGTCGCAGATTATGTTGTCTATGCACAAAATGGTGCTTTAAATAAGAAACCAAAGGAAAGGAAAGCTTCAAATGTTAATCTAAATACCGAAGATAGAGATATATCCTCAGCTGATATGCAACGTATACTATCCAATAAAAGCCTCTCTTCAAGAGATAGTTCTAAAAAATTGAAAAAAGAGAAAGAGCAGAGATTTAAAATTGCTTTATCTGGTGGTTCTTTAATTGAAGTTTTGCATGAAGGTTTACTGAAAAGAACAGATATTCAATGGGGTAAATGGGATATTTACTTTGCAGATGAAAGATTAGTACCATTCGAATCAGACCAAAGTAATTATGGCCAGTCAAAGAGAAAAATCTTTGATTTAATTGATACAGAAAAATATGGAGCACCTAATATTTATCATATTGACGAGTCATTGATTGATGATGCGCAAGAATGTGCTGATAATTACGAAAAGGTTTTAATTAGAGGTTTTGCAGGCAGAGATTCTGTCAAACTTCCAATGATTGATTTGTTCTTATTAGGTTGTGCACCAGATGGTCACATTGCATCTTTATTCCCAAATTTCCAAGAAAATTTACGTGAAAAACTAGCGTGGGTTGTACCAGTAGAAAAAGCACCAAGTGGACCAGAATCAAGAATATCTTTGACAATTCCTGTTATCTGCCATTCACATAGAGTTATTTTTGTTGTTGAGGGTGCAGTAAAAGCCCCAGTAATTAAAACAATTATGGAAAGACCTGAAAAAGGTTTACCAAGTAGTATTGTGAATGAAGGTGCAGCAGGTCGTGTATCGTGGTTTGTTGATGATGATGCACTAACGGATGTCTTTGTTACAAAAAAGAAATATAAATTCCATAATAAAATAGAATTTAGTGAAGCCTTTAGTGAAAATGCTGAAAATAAATAATTAAAATATAATAACCAATAAAAATCAAATAATACACAAATATATATATATATGTAAATACTTATATATGTCCATTATAATAATGAATAAACCGACTAGTAAGACTTACAAATAGAGTTTTATAGATTTGTATATAATTTCAAATTTTGAATAATTAAGAAAAAAAAAGAGATAAAAATTTGATTGTATCAATTATATGTATTATCTATCTATCTATCATAACGGCATTATAAAACTTCGCCTATTTTACCATTATATATTATTGCTATTAGTTGATGTTGAGAAATGCGTGTTTGTTGAAGTGTTATCATGTAAAGTTATAGGTAAAGTTGATGAATTATTATCAAAATCAAAATTAGCGGAAGCTCTTTCATAGATGTATCTGCCATCTTGCAAAGAGTATTCATAATCTTCATTAATACGATTATATGAGTTATCATTGTTGATGTTATTTGTATCACTCACATCAGGTACTGGTTCGTAAATCATCATACCAAAGAATTGATAATAATACTCTTCACCGAGGATTCTTAATAAAATTTTTCTTTTAATATCGAATTTATAACTTATTGGTACCAATATCATGAAACAAATAGGCAAGAAATTATTTAAGAAATTAACGAATGGTATTAATTTTAAATCATGATACAATGTAACACTGAAAATTGATTTATCTGAGATTGCTATTGGTAATAATGTCATTAAATTGAAACATAATGGAAATAATAATCTTGAACTGTATAATGAGTAATATAAGACATTTGATGGATTACTATTACCGGTTGGTATCAAATGGAAATTGTTAAATTTAAATTTACTCATTGCATATAATGAACATATTGTATTATATGATAAAATTATTAAGGATGAGAAATAAATTTGTTTTTTGTAATTTGAATTCTCGTTATTGAATACCCAATTATTTAATTTTGTTTTTGGTAAAATTTCAATTATTAAAACCAGTATGGACAAAAGAGCTGCAATTACACCACAAAAAAATAATATTATAGTTTTAACGGAGTAGAAAGTTGAATTGTATGACTGTGCTAATGTATGAATAATATTATCTGACTTCTTTTTGTAATAAATATAATTATAATAATGTGTAATGAATTTATTATAATTATTATTTAATTTTTCCAATGAATTAATTGTCGAAGGTTGTAAAGGTATTAAATTCTGATCAATTGTTAAATTGTTATTGAATAATGCTAATTTTGATTGAACTTCCAATTTAGCTTCATTTAATAATTCATTAAAAACAATATCTCCATTACTTGCTTCATTTGTATTTAATATAGTTGAAGCTTTTTCTGATAATGATAATTGTGAATCATTTAGATCCTCATTTGTTTTACTTAATTCCACAAACAAAGTATTATTATTATTACTACTACTACTACTATTATTATTTCTATTGTTATTAGTTAAAATTGGTAATGAAAATAATAAATCTTTTGGTAGCATGATCAAACCCGATGATAATAGGATCAATGTATAACTTAAAGAATACAAATGAGATAATGAGATTAATAAAGGTTTAAAATCCAATGGTGAATGACCTGTGCTAATTATCAAATAGACAAAACCAATTATAATACCTAATAAACATAATGAATAAAGTTTTAAATTCGAAACAATTGCTTTAATAACTCTTTGTTTGATATCAACTTTTGATGTAATAAATTTTAACGAAATATATGATATTAATACAGGTATAATGAACCAACATATTATGAATTGAGTCCAATAAATTGTCAACCAAAGAAATTTAGTAGAAGCTATTAATGAGGATTTATTTTTATCTTGAATATGGAAACTATTAGAATAATCGATTGCATTAATTTTTGTAGAGTTACCTGTCGGAGGAATAACACTAAGATTACTCTGCTGTATATCCCAAGGTAATAAAATATCTGTCATCAATAATAGACACATATTCAGTGAAATCACCGATAAAGTCAATGGAAATGTATTTTTATGTAGTTTGAAAGAGAAGTACCTGTCAATTACAAGCAGGGACAAAATCAGAGCGGCAAACACGCCTACGAGTACCCAAAACATTCTCCCACCAATCTGTACCTATTCTCCTGGAGAACACAATAACTATCCATCACTGTGCTTCGAACCTTCTTCCTCTTCTTATATAATTTTCCCTATTGTTTAAAAACAAAATCCCAAAATCACGTGGACAGAATTAATAACGTTACCCTCATTCATCACGTGAAACAACCGCACACCGCATCATGTTATGGATTGTATATATTTCGCTCAGTTTCGGTCGACGTCACGTGCCGGAGCCTCGATGGGTGATCCTGAAGTTGTTATGGAGGATGACGGCTGGATACTGCTAAAGAACTTCATAAAGGAGTTTCAAAAGACTCACATTGGAAATTTATTGAATTTTTACAAATCTACTTGTATTACTTACCTAATTTATTAATATTATACGTTGTTATATCTAAAGAAAAAAAGAGCAACATTTTTTTATCGTTATTATTTTATTATTTTATTTTATTTTTAATAAACCATCTTTCTACCGGTAATTGTTCTCTTTGTTTCATTAGATTCATCTTCATCTTCATCAACTTTTGCTCTATTTAAAACTTTAACAAATGTATCAACTCTATATCTCATTCTAGAATGCATATAAGCCTTACTACATTTAATATGATAATGGAAATAATTTCTGAATAAGGTTAATTGTGATACTGTCTTAAATTGTAATTCTTCATTAGCAAAATGACGTGGGAATAAAACAAATGTAATAAATCTTTTTGATGTATCATCCTTACCTTCATTATTTTTTGGTAAATGATTTTGTAACTCTAATGGTGGTTCACTTGAAAATATAACTTGTGGTGCACTTTGAATATCACGATTTCTCTTACGTGCATCAACAAATTCTTGTAAAAAAACTTTACCTAAAATTTTATCCGTTTCATCTTGGAATGATGTTTCAAATATGACTGTAATACGATCATTTGATGGTTTAATAAAGATATTTTCATTATCTCTATATTGAATAGTATATAAAGTCTTTGAAACATCAATAGAAGAAACGTTACCAGTTTCTTCATTAAATTTACCAACAGTAACAGTAGTTGTTGTTGGATTATTTGCACTTAATGTAACAAATTCTTGGAAAGACAAATGAAATGGATAACTCATGATTCTAGGTTTTAATAATGACAATTGTAGAATAGTATCTTGTGTTAGTTGATTTAAATCAATTGATAATGTATAATCGAATCCAGATTCTGTTGATGAAACAATCTCAATACCTGCTAATTTTGTATATTTAGCTGATAAATATGGTAAAATACCTTGCTTACCATTATCACAATTCAAAATACTTTCCCATGCTTTAGTTCTAATACTAAGAAACAAAATTGCTTTATTATCAACATCATTTGATACATGGAAATTTGTATAATCAAAATCAGAAATAATACGATCAAATATCAATGGTGAACCACTTTGATTAGCTTCAATGGCTTCAGAAAGAGTCTTTTGAATTAATAAATTACTTGGTTGTAAATGAAGCATCTTCGATCGACTCACTCGAATTACACCTCTTACAATAAACAACTTGTTAAAATTAAAGGTTCCAATATCAATGTTGTGCAATTATACCCAAATATATTCGCTCCTATTTTTTTCAAACTTGGCTGGGCGAAGTGACAAAGGAAGGGTAACTCAGCGATAATGATATTATAGATGTGAATTTAGGCCAAGTCACTAATATGTAATTGGTTTAGTTAAATTTACGTATGCATCACTTGATAATATGTTCAGTTATAGGTCGTTGAGCTTTTTTGTCGCAGTGAGAAGTTGTTTATTGACGATTAATGTTATATTTACAAGGTTTCATTCTCTTAAAAGTACCCTATTGTTGAATTATTTATTTTTTATACATTAGGATCAGAATATATACTCTTCTTTTTTATTAAATCGTTATAACTATTTGTCAGATGTTGGTTTCTTGACACCATATTTGGATCTGGAAGAAATTCTATTTACAACACCACTTAGATCTCCTGCACCTCTTACCAAATGATATTTTACACCTGGCAAATCTTGACATCTACCACCTCTTACATAAACAATACTATGTTCTTGTGCATTATGACCTTCACCTGGGATATATGCAGATATAATTTTCCCATTTGATAATCTAACTCTACAAGCTTTTCTTTGCGCAGAATTTGGTTTCTTTGGTTTCAATACCATAACTCTGAGAACAACACCTTTCTTGAATGGACATTTTTCTAAATCTGGAGAAACACTAATTTTCTTACGTCTTGGTGGACCTGAACCTCTTTTAATTTGATTAACAGTTGCATTACAAACAATCGACGTGCTAAAAGCACTGCGCTGTGATAGAAAAGACGTAATATGCGAACTTGGTTGCACTGCTATATATGTTTGTTGTATTGGTTGTTTTAACAATACGGAGGGTATCATCGATATAGGCGATTGTTTTCCCATCAGTGAAGGAACCCCTCTTCTAAACAATTGTGAAAACATTCTAAAAAATTTTAAAAAATTGGCTTTCAGAAGAGTAAGTACAAGACAGCACTACCAAACAATTGGAAACGATAGGATTATAGCAAATGAATATACTCAACCCTTCGATCGTTGTCCCAAAACAATCTCTGCAAGTATAAGCCAATTCTTTCTGCCTTTAAAATCATCAAAATCGATTTTCTGAAATCGACTAGACTGGGCTCGTGAAACGCGATAATTCCTGAATGATAGATAAAATAAATGAATATATATATATTATATTATGTGGTTACATGTTTTTATTTACAGTTTTATGTGTGTGCTGTGTGCTTACATAGTGCACTTGTACTTAATTAAACTCGACAAAAAAAAACTAGTTTGGTTATTTCTTTGTGTAGGTTAGTATCTTTCTTGTTGGTGCAAATTCACCTAGTTTTCTTCCCACCATGTCCTCAGTAATCTCTAATGGGACATATTCTTTACCGTTATGTATCTGAAATTTCAATCCTACAAACTGGGGTAGT